>JARVGW010000194.1:1508239-1518713 GCA_031762495.1 Anablepsoides rubrolineatus
TGCGAAAACGACTGTCGAACCACCACGTGACCGCGCGTCGACTAGTCGGCATCGGAGCGAGTATGTTTCAGGCTTTAACTGTTTCTACAAATGTCTAAGTCTCATCCTTTGTTTTATAAGGACATCCACAGAAAGCGAATGGAAAAGGATCTGCTGGAGCTGCATACACTGATTGATGTGCATTTTGAGCAGAGAAAGAAAGACGAAGAGGAACTTATTGGTCTCAAGGATCGAATTGTGAGCTTACTTCCATGTTAATGCTTCTTATTATTAAGCAAAATGATATTTAGAATATAAGTCAAATAAGAAACTAGTAAGTAAATGTGAATGAGTAGTAAGTAATAAATATTGAACAATTTTCATAGGAGCGGCGTCGAGCAGAGAGAGCTGAAATTCAAAGGGTTAGAGCAGAAAAGGAGAAGGACAGACAGAACAGAATTGCGGTAACAGAAACTTAGTCCTCCACACAAAAGTTCTTTTCCTATACAAGAAATTAAATCACAAATATGTTGTCTTGACTGTGTCTTTGTCCGTGTGGATGTCCAGGAGGAACGTCACCGAAAAGAAGAAGAAGAGGCCAAAAAGAAAGCTGACGATGATGCCAAAAAGAAGAAAGTACTGTCAGGCATGGGAGCCAACTTTGGAGGCTTTCTAGCAAAGGTCAGACGCTTGGCCATTCCCAACAACAGTAATGAAGAAGAGAGGGTGTTGCCGAGGGTTAGCTTGGCTTGTTTAATCTGTTTTAGGCGGAAACGAGGAAGAGCAAGCGCCTCACGGGCAGAGAGATTAAGAGGAAGACTCTGACTGAGAGAAGAGAGCCACTAGGCATCGACAGTATGAGGGAGGATGGTCTCAGGTGGGTTTCAGCCAACTGTATTTCCTTTAGCTTGTCATGACAATAAACAGTCCTCTTTCACAAGAACCGTTTTACTTAACTCTCCTCTGATCCCCTACAAATGTCCTAATTTTTCTATTGTTCTCTATTACCGATGATGATGATGTCATCTAAGAATCCAGATGACATGGATTATAATGCTTGCAGTCTAGTTAGTGTTTGAGGCCAGTGCTTATGTTTGACACAATGTGAAAGTAATAAAATGCATTTAGTGTGATATTAACAAATGATGTGTTGCATCATGCAACTATTGGTCAGCAGGATAACAGAGACTCTCTCTCTGCAGGAGTATGAGTTGATGCATGTGCCACACACACTCTGACACTACGAGTCCATTGTGATTTACTGGCATCACTTTTTTCCATCAACAAAGAGCAACAAACTGCTTAATTGTTGGGCGATCCCACTGGAGATGGAGGAGAACGATGTTATTTGAATCAAACTCTTGGAAACCTCCAAGACAAAGAGCTTAGTGTTAAAAAGGGAGAACCAGTAAGCCTGGCAGCCTTTCTGTTTAAGGCAACTCCTTTAGTGGAAATTATTTTTTATTATATCTTTGTTGCAGTTTAGAAAACTTCACTGGCTTTTGCCTCGTTCTGAGAATCCCATTTCCCCACCTGAAGAAAAAGACTGTAGAACTGCACAACCTGCTTCTTTTAAAGGGCTTTTGCACAAAACCCTCCCTTTCGCAGGTCGAGGTTGTGTCTTGTTAAAACAGTTCTGTCTAATAACTAAATTAGATGAATGCATTTTGCAGTGTAATGTTTTTACTGTACAGGGCGCACTGGCTTGGTGATGAATTCAACTCATTATTGTGTCTGCTTAAACTTATGCCACACAAAAAGTTATATGTTTGCATGGTTTTATTGAAGACCGCATGTAAACCTCCACAGTGCAGGGTGAAAAAGGGAAAAAGCTAAAGCCTAAATGTTAAAAATAAGAACAAAAATATGATAAATGATGGTACTCTAGACACTCCTGTCACCCCTGGACCAAAATGACCCAAAGATAACAGGAGAGCCAAGCAGGGGTAATCTATCATCCAAGTCTATTGTGTATAGGTTTTTTAGAATCTCCTGTGATAATTATTTTTACACATTTTACTCCTATTTAATGGACCAACTCCAATGACATCACTTCATATGAAAGAATATTGCAACCAGCTCCTTCTTATGGTTATGAAAAAAGAAAGACTTTAACGTCACACAAAGACACGTTGACTCACTCCCTTTCAGTCTCTACATTTCTCCCAACTATATATATCTCCAATTTGATATTTATTGGTTGAAACTGATTGTTCCCAGGATTTACAGTTCCGCTATATTATTTATGACTGGACACACAGAAGGGAGGAACTGATAACAAGCCTGGATGTTTGTTTTTTTTATTTTATTTTTGTTTTTATGCTATTTTTGTGTTTTGCAGGAACCGGGCTCAAGAAATGTGGAACTGCATCTACCAGCTGGAATCAGACAAGTTTGACTTCATGGAGCAAATGAAACATCAGAAATATGAGGTAGGTTTTTCAGTCCAAATGTTGGAAATCCATGTAAAATTCATTGCCAACTGGAATTTACAAAGATTTCACCACAAAGCAAGATATTGGGTAAAAGTTACAGGATTTCATTTGATAAAATATTGTGCAACTTTCTTATAATCCAAAGGGGGCCCCAGCAGAAAATGTTTGAGCCACAGTCACATGGGGTGGTTAGTGGTCACTGCTGAAAAATGTCATCAACTGATAGCTTGCTTTTTTCCATCTTTTCATCTGTTTGTTTAAGCATTTTCTTCAAGTTATTAAATCTTGCTGAGTTATTTTTCTTTTGAAGACCACAGCTTTATAGTTTAAATGTGCTCCTATAATTTACAGAGCAAATTTGATATCTAACACTTAAGCCAATGATAGCAGAAAAATTGTTTTTTCAAGTAAAAAAGTGAACATTTCTTTTTTATGATCTCAAATATAAGATTAATCCATTTTATCAACGCACTCTGCAGATCATTGTGTTGCTGAACAGAATCCAACATGCTCAGAAATTGTAAGTAGTTCCTTTCAATTAAAATCCTACATGTTTTATTTTTATTTTTTTTATTATAACACTTCTATACTTATTTTTATGCACTTTTCTTTTCTCCCTCAGTAAAAAGGTCCACGGCAAAGGGAAGGTGGGCGGTCGCTGGAAGTAAAAACAGAAAATTAAAAACAGGAAACAACTCGATACACATGAAGTCAAGATAGGGAAGCATTTGATAAACTGCATTTTTGTTATGTTTCTTGTTGCCACTGGTTTCTGTGGGTGAAAAAAAGGCAGTTACTTGATATTATGTGTCAATAAAAATAATACTTGCACTTAGTTTGGATGTGTGTTTTGTCACAATTAACCTTTAAAATTGTTAAAGTTGTGAATTAAATCAAAGTCTTCAGTTACTATCAGCAAACTGTTTGACAGAATCTAAAGAACACATGACTTCCTCCTCCTTTAACACATCAAATAGAGAATAAACATATGAAAGACCTCAGAAAAGTAAATAGTCCAGAGAGGTCAAAGGGTCATGCCAACAGTGAAGCATCCTGACACAACTAGGTTGCTTCTTATCTGAGGAAGGAAGCGAGCTCATAAATCTGCTTCAGAACACTGCCAAAAATAACAACAGCTTCAAGATGTACTTCTACTAACAGTCCAGGTCCAAATGATGGTACCTCAGTACTGCAACCCCCTTATCTGGAGGAGTGGCTCCAACAGATCTCAGGAACAACATTGAAGCTTGAAGAAGAGAGTACAGACCCATCAAGTTTCCAGGCTTTTCACAGAGGATTGTGAAGTAAAGTGATTACCTATGTGGATAAAAGAGGTGAAAGTACTTTTATTTATATATAGTAACTACATAGCAGTGGTGGCTCAGTTGCTGTTGCCCCTTTGAATTGAATAAAATTTCCATAACGAATCCCAGCCTGAGACCTCTTTGGGTGGAGATGATATGTTCTCTTTGTGCATGATTGGGTTTTCTCCAAGTACTTCAGTTTCCTCTCACAGACCAAAAACATACACATTAGCTTAACTGGTAACTAATTGTTCATATGTGAGAATGTGAAAGGTTGTTTGTCTCTACGTGGCCCTGTGATCGACTTTCAAGTGTTAACATGCCTCTCGCACAGTGACTGCTGGATATGGGCAGCTGTGACCCAGAAAGGAAGAAGTGGATAAAATATGATCGATTACTATATTATTAAATGTCTATGTTCTTCCTTATCATGTATTGTGTACACCAACCACTGAGACTTTGTAAATAGAGTCAGACATACAGTAAGTGATGAGCTGCATTACTGCGTTTGACTCAAAGGTTTATAGCAGGCATCCCCAAATGGCAGTCTGAATCCTGACTGAGTGATGGTTCTGTCTGGCCCAATCTGACAAATTCACAAAAATAAATAATTTTCATTTTTCTGGGGATAGACAGTTTAGGCACAGATCGAAGCACAGATGCTGGTGTGCTTTGGAAGTTACCTCTACTCCAGTTATTACAGCAAAAGCTTCACTCAATTGAGCCAAGCAAATCTTTTGTTTACCCCATATGTGAGCTCACTGGAGCAGAGCAGAAGAGGTGACAGCATGGCTCAAAAAAAAAAATAAAGAAAGAAAGAGGCTATTTTATGCTGAAAACCGCTGTCTTAGACATGACTATACAAAGAAATTTATGTTTGTTTTTCTGGCAGGCAATTCAAAGCCTGTTTAACTGACATGTATAGTTTGAACCCTATAAAACAACTGTACTTCTTGAAAGAAGAAAAATGTCCAGGCTAACAGTAATAATAAAACTTTATGTGCAGACAGATGGGAATTAAGTGAAATCATGACACGTACTGTAAACACAGTGTTTTCCTGTTTCAAGAAGAAGGAGCACAAGAAAAGTCAAAGCCTTTAAAAAGGAAAAAAAAAATTTCACTGGTGATGAAGAAATTTAAGAAACTAATATTTCTAATATTTAGTTCTTTTTTCTACTGAGGTGAATTAAAAAAAAAAAAAGGAAATGGAGAAGTTGTGGAGGGTCAGAGCACTCAAAAGTTTTTTTTTGTTTTTAACCACATTCTCTAATCAACTAAAAAAGATGCAGAAGAGAAAACAAATTACAGAAAAAAATTACTGAATTGGGTCAATATTTGTGTGTGTGTGTGTGGGGGGGGGTCTCTTTTATTTCTCTTTCTTCTTCCCCTTTCTTTTCTAAAATGTATTGACCAATTAGTGTGTACAAAAAAAAAGATATGACAAAACTTTTCTTTTTAAAAAAGCCTATTCTGCCTCTGCATCATATTATCACTGATTTTAGATACTTTTAACAGAAATTAAAGGAGCCCTAATATGCTAAATTCACTTTTTTTGTTGTTTTTTTATATTATATACATTGGAGTCTGTACTGCTTTTAAAAACAGTCCAAGCACCAAACAAAAATGCACCCAGAGGTAGTTTTAAGTAAATGTATTTTTTTGTGTGTCTTGAAAATGAACTGTGTTCAAACCCCAACGGTTTGTGATGTTACAAGCTATACTCCAACCCACCCCAACCTGAGCCCAGCCCCTCACTGTGGCAACCCAAGGTGAAGCTCCACCCACTTCTTCACGGGACAAAAGTTTGTTCTGTTGTTTTTACAACAGTCATGAAGAACAGTGATATCTGGATTATTTTTTATTTTTAATGGCTGTTTGGTGTGAACATGATTTGTTATTTAGCACAAACTAAAACGCGCTGCAGTGAGGAGGCGAGCAGCTTCGCCCTTCTCCTCCTAAAATGTTGGGTCCTCGTAGCGCCGACTGTGGTCCGGTTGCTGTGCGAGCTGACTTTCCCTCTCTGGTTCTGGGTAAGCAGTGACAGACTTACGTTGGCCTCCCTGGCACCAAGATGCCTGACTTCGGTCTGTCCATACCAAGCTCTCACCTGGGGTGGACATACTGCCAACAGCCTGTTTACTACTGTAGTACCATATAGTGCATCTGCTTGTACAGATGTGTCCTAACTTGTTCTATGAACCCATATTAGGTCCTCTTTAAAAATTCAGCTTTTAGTTATTTTTATTAGTGTATTTTTATTATTTTTAATTATGCTACACTACTTTTATTTACTGTGATTTGATGTTTTGTAGCAATTTTAGATTTCTGTTAGTGTGTAACTGTGTTACAAATTAAATTTATTATTATTATTATTATTATTATTATTGTTATTATGACAGACCAGCAAAACGGTGATTCACAAAATACCCAATTAGATAAGTAAAGTAAACAACAAAAGAAGGACAAATGAAAAACAACAAAAGGGGTCTTAAAGAAAAAAAAGAAATAAAATAGATATTCAAGACAAATATAAAACACAGAACATAGTAGGATCACAACAAAATGGTATGTTTCAACATATGTGGGTTAGGATACTTTTTTTATTCTTGCCAGTTATTTCCTGATGGAACAGCCCTATTTTTTCCTAGTCCATGTTTTAGTCAATCTAGAGTCACAGTAGCCTACTTTGGTAGACGTGAGGTTTATGGGTTTTCTGACTCCATCTTCTGGCTTAAACATTTCATCACAAGTGTTGTTCTGTTATGATCAAAGGTTTAAATTCTTACAGAAAATGTTGAGCTCCAGAGGTAGATAGACCCTCTTCAGATAATTGTATTTATATTCCATGAAGAGCTGGTACAGAGCTGCAGAACCACTGCCGCTCCTGAACTGGATCAGACTTCAGCACTGGCTGAGCCTTCAGGGTCTTCAGTGCTGCTTCAGAGAACTGGCTGTGGTCCTGCAGGACTCTGTCTGCAGCAGTGTAGCACTGATCAGATGCTTTGTGAATGTCTCAAGATGGTGTCACAAACCTAAAAACATGAATGCACAAATTTAATTCAATATGGAGATGGCTACAAGTGAGTTTTCAAATATATATTTAATATATAAAAATGATTAATGTTATGAATACATGTGTTAATTTAATAGCAACAAATCTTTGAACCTCTAAGGTATATTATATTATATTATATTATATTATATTATATTATATTATATTATATTATATTATATTATATTATATTATATTATAAAGTTGTGTTCAGCATTAAATAACAACATATAACAACATTATAGCACTACTAGGATTACCAAACATTACAAAAGACATTTAGCTTTTCTCTTACCTGTTTTAATCCATGCTGGGTCAGATTCTGTTGCTTGAAAACAGAGTCAGTGAAAGCAAACCAAAGCATTAGCCTTGCTACAAGCGGTTAGCTTAGTCTTGATTAAAACAAACAAACAAACAAAGACACCACCCCCCTCCTAATTTAAATCATCTGGGTTTGTTTGAGTTCTTCACTCTCTGTATTGTGAGTATAAGTGACTATTATATGAATGTTTTTGGGCCCTGAGATTATTTTCGTTGTGAAATCTGAAGGCTGAAAAATAATTACTCAAGTACAGATAACCCAAATTTTGTGCTTAAGTACAGAAACAAAGTATTTGTACTTAGTGACTTTACAACTCTGACCAACAGCACAACACATCCATCCATTTTCTTTCCTCTCATTTGCATTTCAAGGTTCAGGGGAGCTGGTGCCTGTGTCCAGCTTTTACTGTGTACGAGGCAGTCTTGTGTGAAGTACCCCAAAGTGATACTTGAGTAAAAAGTACAAGTATCTAAACTTAACATTATTCTTACTATTTAATGGTGCTGACTGGTGGGTGCATTTATGATTATTTTACTCTTAGACTGCACACAGGTCATTTTTAACCATTTATTTCTGTGTTTTCTAATGATAAAGATTGGGGTCACAAAGCAGAGGTTTAGATTTTTATAGAATCATTTAAAACTATTTATCTTCCTCCATTTGGAGTACTTTGTGTTAGTTTATGACTTTGTAAAATTCATTTATATTCCAAGTTATGAGACAACAAAAGCCAACTTTTTGCATTAGTTACTTCATTTGTCATCTACTCCTTTTGATTTCTCCTCAGTGATTTTCGTCTCTCTTGGTCATGGTAACTGCACTTTCTGCCCCTCCACCCAGACTAATTCCTTCCTCACATGTTTGGCACACTGAATAAGTCAAGGACTAAAGAGGACATTCTGATAATCCAGTCTTTCACTAGCCACATTGAGTCTGAACACACACAAATAAACACAAACAGCACTTCACACTGATGTCACAGTAATATAATTCAGTTGTAGTTCTGGCTTTGAAATGTCACATTTCTTTAGAAAAAAACCAATATCGTTCATTATTGGATTAGTGGAGCTAATGGAAACAGACTGATTAGTTCAATTTAGAAAATTATGGTAAAAGCTTCAGATGACCTGGGTAACACTACAGGTCATAATCCTTTTGTGAAACATCCTTTATCATGATATAATATTGTCAAATCACAGAGACATTTTCAAATTTTAACAACTGATTGCTTGCTGCTAGGAAAAAACAAAGATGAAGTTCAAATAGGAGATATATGGAGGTAGTAAAAGTGAAAACAGAATTCAGAGGATAGAGGGAGATGGAGGAGGATGACTTCATGTCATAACCCCTGAAAGGGAACAGTGGAAAGACAAAGATGAAGGAACAACTGATTGCCTGACCTAGTGTATGACCTTCAGTCTGCGTGCAAATGAAAGGACATGAAGGTATTAAAGCACACAGATGCTAATCCACCAGACCATCTGTTACTTCTTGATTTATTCAGCTGTTAGCTTTACAATCACATATGAATCAAAAGTAAAACCATTAACAAATTTTCACTTTTGTATACTAACAACAAAACATACACATAACATTTTGGAATAGGTCAAACAAAAACAATACAACAATGTGTTTTTCTTTTTCATTTCGATTGTTGGAAAAAATATGTTGTCATTCTTTTTTAATGTCTCTTTCTGCTGTGAGACGATCCCTAACCAAAGTGTGTCTTTGATTTCCACTCTTCTTTTACATGTGTATTACTGCCAAATATTTGTTAAAAAGCCTACAGGGATTTCCCACGAATTCAGCCTTTTTGATATGCAGACAGCAAATATCGTTTCTAGGCAAAATGGGCCAGTTTGAAGTTGCTTTTCATCCACACTGTCATTGCAGTTACTTGGATCTTATTGTTCTATTTTGCACCTGATGATGCAACATCAAAGATGATTTGATAGCTGTTTTCTTGCTCGATTGCTAACAGATGTATGAGTCTGGATGACAGAGTAAAAACCCATATTAAGATATGTCAAATAACAGTTTTATACAAACTTGTTTAAAGACAGATTATTAAATAAATGTAAAAACAACAAAACATAGGTTCATTTGTTCTAGACACATCACAATAAAAAAATCTAATAAATTGTACTACTTTGTTCTGATGTTTAAAAAAAAACACAACAAAAACAACCATATCAAAATTTACAAAGGTGAAAGAGCAGGTCTACAATACAGATTCTATAATGTCTGAAATAACAACAATGATAATATTGGAATATACTGTACTGAATGAACACATTGCTCTTTAGATAATACTTCAAGAGCCATTTAAGCCGTATATTAGCAGTGGTATGTAGTTTGTGTATGTGCATTTATTTGCATGTTCTCTTTTTTTAGTGCAAGTGTATGTTATGCAACTCAGTTCACACATTTATTTATACAAATAAAGTACGTGTTGTAGGAGCATGTTAGCGGATGGGAGCCTTGAGGGCAGCATCCACCTCCTCCTCCGGCTGCAGTGTGTGCCACTGAGCCACAGGACGTCTGGGATTGGCCAACATGTCTGACCAGTGACGCAGCCCAACGCCTGAAGCACCATAACCGATCCAGCACTTTCCGATGGGGTCGTTGCTGCCCAGTTTGTCGTAGTCATACACGGTGATCAGCAACTGGACTTTCTGTATGTGGAGGCAGAGGAGTGTCAAAAGTTATTCTTCATCAGTTTCAGCTCAATTTAAATGTAATAATGGTTCATATTTCATTGGTATTGAAACAACTAAAACATAAAAGCTTGTTTGTAAAAATGAAAAAAAGCACCAGACTTAAAAACTGGCATCCTAAAAATCTTGCAAGATGTATTTTTTGACATCTTTACATACAGCTTTTATACATAGTACAGTGAAGTGCAAAAGTCCATATAATCAATCAAGAATTATCATGTGGTATTTAAAACAGGGTAAGATGCAACTACAAAAACATCTAGTTGTTCAAAAATATTAATGCTCTGAGTTTTTCTTTGTTGAAAAAACATTTTGTCTCTCCACCAAGAGGAGTTACAGGTAAATTCAGCCTTGTAAGCCGTACTTCCACATGGTGGACAAATGGCAATCAAAACGGTTCACATGCAAAAGAGGACCATCAGCCTAGCGATTATTAGTGCTTGTCAATTATTGTTGCCTATTGTTGTTGAGTCATACTCGCAATAACAGCATTGTAAGATTGTGACAATTGGACATGGAGAACTTAACCTCTGTGTAATGATAGACCATTTTCCTTCACAAAAATGAGACGGGTATTGCTGCAGCCTGCAGACTCCCGTGTCATGGCGCTCGTCTCATGGCGCCCGTCTCATGATATGGGCGTATACAACGGCAACTCTTGAGG
>JARVGW010000194.1:1518813-1537877 GCA_031762495.1 Anablepsoides rubrolineatus
TTCTTTTTTTGTATGTGTTGAATAAAACAACAAAATAAATAATATGATGCATTCATTTCACATTTCAAAAGGAAATTATAAAAAGGGCTTATCCTACACTGAAAAAAAAGGAATTGGCAGGTCTTTGAATTTGCACAAACACATTTAGTAGATGTTAAATGTGTAAGTATCATGAGCTTTGATAGCTACACGGTGGCAGAGTTGGTAGAGCAGTTGCCTCTCAGTCAGAAGATTGTGGGTTTGCATCCTCGTCAGAGATATTTACTTTATATAATCTTGAGACCAATCGATAGTTTTTCATATTTCTAAAAATCTTTCTATTTGCTTTGCTTTGTTTGTTTTTTCTTTTTTTCTCCTCCTTCTTTTCCTCTGGTCATAAAAGTTAAAATATCTCCGCTGCGCATTAAAACGAGAAATTAAAAGGTAGACACAAGCTTTTATTTTGAAACGCAAATCTCGAAGGGGCGTGGCTTAATGTCATGAAACGAGCGCCGTGAGACAAGCGCCATGACACGGGAGTCTGCAGGGCTGCAGCAATGCACTCTTGACAAAAATGGTTCCCTTTACTCCTCTCTCAAACCAACGTTCCTCTCTATCAAGGATAAGAACTTCTTCATCCATGAAAGAGTGACCGCTGGCCTGTAGATGAATATAAACTGCAGAGTCCTGGCCTGATGATGTTGTTACTCTGTGTTGGGCCATCCTTTAAACAATGCTTCCCCCCCCCGATATATAACTGGTCACAGTCCTCCTGGCACTTTACAGCATACAGTATTACTCTGTTTGTGCCAAAGAACTGGATCTTTGGGGTGAAACAATCTTTGCTGCAATGTGTACAGGGCATCATCTCAGAATTTCTTCTCTTGATTTGAACCACTGATACTGCATGATGTCCACTGAGAGGTCATGTTTAGAAAATAGGTGTGTCAGTATTTTTGAAGCTAAGACCACAAACCCAGATCACTGGTCTGTGTTTGGGGTCTTCTTTTTCACTTGATGGCTGGCTGGAGACCTGTTTGGGTTTCTTGTCTGCTTTCAGAAAAACCCAGTTAGGATAACCGCACTGCTCCAGGGCCTGTCTTGTCTGCTCTGTAATACAGTCCTGATTGATGCTAACACCCTGTTGTTTTGCAGGTATCATTGTTTGTGTTTTAGCTTAGAATACTAGCATGGCAATACTTACTACTAAGTACCTAAAGCAAAGCACAGCTGTGGCTGATGGGAACGCTTTGGTTTTTTTTATAGGAGACATTTTAAACAAGAACAACACTATGATCACTTATCACACAAAACAATATTGTGTTTATTTATCAACTACATACTGTAGGTATTTGTCACAGCAAGTAGCTTCTCAAAATCCCAATTTTTGACCATGCTAGATTGGTATGGGTATTCAATTGTTTTTATTAAAATTGTGTGAACAGACTTTTTAATATATACTGAGAAAAAAAGTATTGATGACAGAAAATCTTGGATTGAAAATCCACCATCCATTATTCAGAATTTGCTTCCTGAACTGAAAGTCAGGACCTTTTCTACCATTAACTTGCCTTGACATGTGGCAAGTTGACAACGCTGA
The DNA here is from genome assembly GCA_031762495.1 of Anablepsoides rubrolineatus. Classification (NCBI taxonomy): domain Eukaryota; kingdom Metazoa; phylum Chordata; class Actinopteri; order Cyprinodontiformes; family Rivulidae; genus Anablepsoides; species Anablepsoides rubrolineatus. The sequence continues at coordinate 1,520,393 of JARVGW010000194.1, forward strand.
TATTGTTGTTATACATTTTAACCAATGGGTTCCCACTGTAAGCTAAAACAACTAGACTCGTCATAGGTTTAATGCAAACCTGGATCTGTGAGAAGGGTATCTCAAAGCTGAAGCTTTCGTTGAAGTAAGGATTTAAAGTGTTTTGTTTGACAGACGTCTTCTTTTTCTTGATTCGCTTGCCGTTGTGCTGCAGCACCACCTTGACAAAAGGATCTAAGAGAGAAATATGAGTCAACAGAGTTACCCGGGCCAGTACACAGCTCTATTACTGCTACAGTATATGCAGGGAAGTATACCTGACAGTCCTCCAACATCCATCTTCTTCAGATTCTTGGCTTCCATGATATTGACTGTTAATTTACCAGCCGTGGGGACATAACGAAGGGAAATGCAGACATCGCCAAGCTTCTCTTGCTGTCAGGAACAAAACATGAAGGCATTATTATATTTTACACGAAGGGAATGGCTGGTTATTTGTTTAATAAAATGAGAATAATCATACCTCCTCTTTTTCTCCCCCAACTAGATCTCTCCATTCATGCATTGGTTGTCCAAGATCTATAGAGTTCATTGGAATCTTTATTTCACCGATTACATCATGTTTACCAAAACGATCAAAGTCAAAAACTTGCAGTACCAAAGTCTGACCACCCAACTCATTATAAGGTATCTGGAGAGAAAGAGTATAAAAATGAGTTTCACTTTAAAATGCATTACACCCTTTCTTTCCTCAGTAGAATGCAGAGATTCATATCTGATATAGTACATTAGACTGTTAGTGTACAGACCTTAAATGTGAATGTTTCATTGAAGACAGGGCAGAGGTTCTTTCGCTGGACTTTGGTCTCAAACTTCTTTTTCTTGTCTGGCAGCATGTAGACTTTTACGTAAGGGTCCGAGGTCCCACCCATGTCCATAGCTGCAAGGTCCTGAGCCTGGAGGATCCCTACTATCAGCTGGAGGAGGAAGAGGGCAAAAGCAGAAGATGAGTTTAACGGTAGAGTCAGAGACGTGACTCATAAAGCCACAAGAAAATGTGGAATATAACAGCTTATCTACATTTTTTTACATCTTGATGTACCAAGCAATGACATCGCTACTTAGCAAGACGTAAACCCAATCTCAAAAAAGGAAAACAAATAATGAAAAGAGGAATGAAACAGTTTCTAGTTGTTGTTGAACTGCACCGCTTTGAGCTATGGCAAAGATGTTTAGTAGATAATTACAGTGTTAGCACTGAGTACCTGATTATCAGTAAAATTATAGTCCAGTGTGAACTCCAGTTTTCCCAAGTTCTCCTTCTCCTCCTCCTCTTTCCCATCTTCTCCATCCTGAAAGATTTAAAAGGCAGAACAGTCAGCTGGGGAAATGTTCAGCTCAGATATTTTGTATTTCACATTCCTGTTTTTAAAAAAACATCATAATTGAAAAAAAATTATAAAACAAAAAAAAATGTAACAGGAAAAAAAATGAACGAACACTCACATTACTCTCTGTTTCTTGTACATTGGGAGTTGTGTGCATCTAGATAAACTGATGGTAAATCATTGAGAGTAAATCACAACTAAGATATAATGTGATGTGATTAATTAGTTACACAATAAAAAAAGTAATTTGCTTTTTCTCTTACAACTACAGTGGAGATATCAAAAATGTAATTTTCTTTTCTCCAAGCTAGAAAAAAAAGTGTTCCTCTATGTGTGAATGAGAAACATCAAACAGTGATTGAAAATAGAATGAATAACATTCTGGAAACAATGCATTTTGACTTAGAGGATTTAATTTATGTCTGCTTGCTTTAAACGCTGTATATATTATCAATCCACATGTAGAAACCTTTTGTGTTGTTAGTGGATTTTAAATAAATGCACAACATATTTTAGCACTATATAAGTACATTTGACAAAGTTTTGGCCAATTATTGTTGTTTTTTAAGGTCAGATGGATGTGACAACCATCTAGAATAGGGTTAACATTAAAAGATAATTGATTATTGAAGTCCAGCCAATGATCATTTTCTACATGTTATAGTGAAATCCATCCTGTGATTCATTAGATATTTATTTTTAAAAATCAGACAGAGATTATTACATTTGTTATTTGATTTTGTGGACTCAAAACATTTGGAGGTAAGCATGTTCTCTACACGTTGAAAATGTGCATGAATGTGTGCTCACTTTCACGCACAGTTCATTTGAATGCATCCTAACATGTGTGGAACCTGGTGCACATTACGCACATTCCTTCTTATCCTACCTTTTTGTCCTCTGTTTCCTCTCCCTCCTTGTCCTTCTTTCTGCGCCCCCGTCCACCTCCTGCCCTTTCACGAGCCTTTTTGGTCTTTTTTCCCTTATTGAAACATTTCTTGTAGATGCAGAATCCAAGGCAGACTACGAGAGCAAGAACCACAACAACAATGGCTCCCACAGCCCACATGGGCACTAGAGAGAGGACAAAATAAATGTCAGGTTGGCAACAAATCACTTAACACATTTGACTCATTATGAATGACTTCACTTCAATACATCATAAACACAGGGGTGGGTAAAATGTAGGAAGAGATTGATACTATTTGAGTAGAATTGGCACAGTGTTGTGCCCAACAAAACAATTTGCATTGTTTATTATACTGTTTTTTTAAGCTGTGAACTAAAAATATAAACTGTTGGTCACTTAAAATACAACTGCAGATTGCATGTATGGAAGACCAAAACTGATAATTAAAAAACAATGCATAAATATATAAATGTCCCAATAAATAAATACACTTAAAATACACATATTAGTTTTAAAAAGGAGAACTTTACCTCCTATTTTATAATTTATTTGACCCTAATTTTTATTTTTCCAGCTAAGTTCCAACAAATATTATATTTTAGTACATAATATAAAATTTTTTTGTTTTTTAAAATATTCAGTTTTTGTTGTCTCTTAAATGATACACAAGGAATACGTTCAAATCATAAAGACTATTATTAATTTTGATGGTAAAATATGTTAGTAAACTATTTTCAAGTTAGTTTGCCTTCAGAAGCTTTTAATGTATTCGTTTAAAGTAAAATCATCTTTTTCCAGCTGTAGAAGGAAAACATGAAACAAACTAAAACAGGATACATGTTTTGGTCAAAGACATGAAATGAACTTACTCTTGAGTTTATGATCTGGGTGAAAAAGGTGGGTTGTCACAGGAACAAGGAAATGAGAGAAGACAAAATAACAAAATGAGACTGCAAATCTGCAAATGAAATGTTGGGAGGTTAAATTCTGTGAAGCAAAAAAGGCATTAAAGGACACACTTTATGCACCTAAAATGTTTGTGTTTGTGGGTACTTTTCTGTGTTTGAGTTATTTTACTCCATGTACTATCTTAAAGTATTTAGTTGTTTTCAAATTATAATTACTAAATATACTCAGATGTCTTTCCCTAAAAGGACCCAATTCTTGCTTGAAAATTTAAAATGCAAAAATATTAGAAAATATATCCAAAGCAAAATTTTTATGCGTATTTTCTATTTTTCTAAATACTGTACATTACTGTGAACTCACTTGGCAGGTGTGTGAGTTCATTAAAGAATTTGTTCTTCATGCTGGTAAACTGGTGGTTGGAGTGGTGTGATGGAGGTGGGGCAGGTGGGCGGGGCTCCTCCTCCTCCGCCGCCCTGCGGAGCCGTACCACTGCCATGTTGTCCAGCCGCATAGTTGATCTGAAAAAATAAATAAATAAAAACACAATAGCTAGTCAATGATGAAAAACTACAAGATGTTTGGAAAAGGTGAAAACCACAATAAATCATTTTACTATAACACAGACTCATACAAGTACTTTTTAATTGTTCGCACACTCATAGTGTTTATTCAAATTATTACAGTAAAGTCACACATTCACCAATGCAACAGTGGTGAATGTGTGTCATGTGTTTTAGCTATGGTGAAATCAGTTGCCAACATGACTTCATGATTTTCAATTATAAAATACTTCTTTTATTTATTTGTTTTATTCATTTCTATTATCACAAAAAGTTACTCTTTTCAAAGCTGAAATAAATATATTAACAGTAGAGGGTCACTGACACAGCCAATTTGTCTCCCTCGATTACCTTCGTTTTGGGTGTTTGGTGATCAGCTGATAACATAACAAACTGATCTTATCCATCAATCTTGTCTACCTTTGGAAAAGTTTGAAAATGACCCACTGTCCTCTTTTATGCTGCTGTGAGAGTGGGTTGACTGACAGACCTGACCACCAGGTCACATCTACACATGCATTGTTACTAGTCACAGGTGACCTCGAGCAGCCACGTGGTTGATTTGGCAGTATTGTGCAATTAAAAGATAAGAGCAAAAGATCATAATTTATAATTCATGTAAGGCCAAAGTATGTCTGTACCTAAAACCTTCAATACTACAAACCTCATTCGTTTATGCTGCTGAGTATGTAGCATTTGAAGAAGGCAATCAGGTTAAGGCTAAAGCTAATGCTAGTAGAAGAAAAAAAAGAACAAAACAAACAAAAAACAAAACAACAACAACCAGTGGCCCACTGATTGCTCTTATAAGCAATGAAAAGAGCTAAGTTACTAAGGAAAGTTACGACGTTCACGGCACTACGATCAGCCATTTTCAGTTGTTGAGGACCAAGGCTCTAGAAACTTGATGCAGGACTTGAAATTACAAACCTCTTTTGCAAGGAAAGCCTGTTACTGAAAACAAACTAACATGCATATTTTTAGACTGTGGGAGGAAACCAAAGTACCCAGAGAAAATCCATGCAAGCATCCGAAAAATATGTAAACCCCACACAGTAAGACCCCAGACTGAAACCAGGGATCAAACTCAGGACCTTCTTGCTGTAAAGCAACAGTCCTGCTGTCAAGCTGCCTTCAAATAAAATGTTATGATGATGATTTAGCATCCTTCATTGAAGATGACCTATGACCTTTAGTCAAAGGTTTTCTATGACTCTAGTGACCAATGTGGGCACAACTCTTACATTTATATCATGTACCATGGTACTTTGTTATCTGGAAAAAGTCAATACTGTGACCTCAAAAAAATGGTATGGTATATATGGTAAATAACAAAACAAGATTCTTTTTTTTTTTTAAATAATAATAAAAAAAAAAGCTAAACAAGCTTTTTGCAAAAAAAGTTGAGTTAACTGGCAACAGGCCAGTAAAATAACTTGGTATAAAACATATTTAAAGTGAAGATAAGCAGATGTTCTCCATTGTCAGAAAAATATTATACAATATGAAAATATTTTTAATGATCTAAATCTGATTTTCTATATTGCATGTTTATATTTGGGCCCTCAGGCAGCTCAGATGAACTGAAATATAAGCATGTTTATGAAAACCCCAAATGTCACACCCTCCATACTAAAGAGGGGATGAGCCATGCATCTGTTATAATACAGTTCAAAACCCTGCCTTTCTGTTGGTATAGGGGTACATTAGTTTCTCCAATATGGGCAGCCTACACATCTGGAAAGACACTATTAATGCAAAACGTTGTATTGTTTAAATATTTAATATGTTTACCCTTTTCCACTGTGGTGAAAATGTGTGTTTAATTATTATATTCTTTTTACACAACATCCCAACTTGTAATTTATGCCTTTCTGTATCCACAAAACATTAACACTTCTTTCAACTATGGGGAAAAAAAAAAAAAAAAAAAAAAGCTAAAATAAAATTATGACATTCTTCGTCCCCTCATTTGCATTCATCATTTCTTAAAGGAAAAAATAGAAACTTGACACAATTAAATTGAATGATCAAAGCTGTTCTTTTTTTATTTTAGGTTGCACATAAAACTGATTTAGGAGATTTTTATAACATTTCTAGAAAAATCTAATTTTTTAAAGTTTATTGTTTATTTGTATTTTGAGCCCATTCAGTTCAAATCAGTCAGCAAAAATAAACTTGCTTGTTAGTACAAATATTAAATTATAATGAAAAAGAAAGTTCAAATTACCTGCTACGTCTGTCACTGTAAACAAAAAACAAACAATTAAAAGCACAAATCCTTCAGTTTTATACAATCATCCCTTTGGTTTGATGGTTTCTGCACCCTGTTGGGAGTTCCAGCTGCTGTCCTCACATGCAAAGTGTGACGTTAAAAACAACCACACACAGTGGCTCCACCCACATTGAATTTAACAAGATTAATTGCCAAAGGTAATCCAAAAATCCTGGGCTTAAACAAATTAAGAGCAGTTCTGTTTTCCTGCTTTTCACCACCTATCCTGTCTTCACTCTGCTCTCGCTATCTTTTAGTCATCCTTTGTCATAATTCCCAACACAGCGCTCCTGCTCACACAGACACACAAATGCACCATATTTCTAGAATTAGATCTGATTAAGGGAGCAAGCTTCGTAACACTGACCCTTGTAGGCAATCTGGATTGAATATGCAGAGGATTAAAGAGGAAGAGCTCACTGTGAATGTGTCTAAAGAGATTAAGTAAAAGAGTGCTTTCAGTTGTGCTTAACAACTGCCCTAAATAAAAACTTTAGAATTGAATAAAGTTGCACAAATCCATCAAAGTTTAGGTACAGATTTGTTTTAGTTAAATGATTTAGTTAAATGATTTGTGTCTTGTTGTGTTTTACAACATCCTGATTTGTGAAAACGTATTATATTTTTTCCCATGTCAAACGCGTGTGGTTTAAAGCCGGTTATGCACATGTATGTTTAGGAGAAAGGGTCAATATACCTCATTCGTCAGTGGACTGAACAAAGAGGTCATAGAGAGCAGCCATATTGTGAAGGGCGAGGACAAACTGGTGAAACTGAATGTAGTAACCATGCACAGTGAACTGTTACTTTGTTTGGATATGTTGCCAAAGTCATGGATTGTGTTTCTAAAAGGCAGAAGTAAACCAATGAAAAACTAATATGTATATGCAAATCTTTGTGGAAATCTAGCCATGATAAATCAAATAAGCTGAAACTATACAGGCAATTAACCCCAGTCAGCCCAACAGGCAGCCTCCCTTAAATCTCTGTTGCCTTCAGCAGGGGTACAATGGTCCAAACCACTGAGTACTAAGGTGGTGAAGCTATAAATAAATAGCTTCCAGTAACACTCACGTATAGTTCTTTGTTAGCACAGTGGTGACATGTCACACAGTCTAACAGACAGTTACATTGTTAATAAAATTAATCTATGTCAGAAATGAAACAGAATTTCCCACATTTGGATATTATGCAAGCTCTACTGCAGAAATCTCACAAGTCTTATAAAAGTGCTGATTATGACTGAGCTCCTCACATTAAACTTTAACTGACTGAGTTATATACATTTTATGTTTTTAAATGTCAATTAGCTATGGCAGCCATCTTGAATTGGATTGATTTCAAAGCTTAAGAAGTTGTAGATCCAAAATGATTACTTTCTAAAAGTTTCATTTGACTAATGCTACAGAAAAATGAACACACAAACACAGACATGAAGGAAAAATGCTTTGCCTCAACTCCAAAGGAGAATAATGCCAAAAAAATAAAACCAGTTTCCATCCTCTTCCAGCCTCTTTGCAGTGGCTTCAGATGGACACAGGAGCATTACAACAATCCACTTAAACTAATCTCTGCCACTTTTAGATCCTCTGTCACTTTGTGTGAAATCAAATGTCTTGTTGAGCTGTTGACCGTTGCAAAAGAAACCTTTAATCAAAACATACTCAAATTAAAAACCAGCAGTGAAATTCAAGTCATCTGTTTCCCTGTGAACACAACTGCCTCTTTATTTAAATAAAGGGACTAAAAGTAACAAGAATAAAACAGCAGTGATGAACAGAAAAATCTCTCCTTAAAGATTCAGTGAGAAAGAATTAAAAATTGAAATAAACTGAAAGAAATATTTAGCATCTTTAACGATGTAAAGCTGCACCTTTTTTTTTCAGTGTAATTTAAACCTGCTAAATGTTCATCTGTTTTTGTTACGAATTGTGCTGTTTTATGGCAGAACACTTTTTAGGATTAATGTGGTAAAATCAGAAATAATGAAGCAAAACATCACAACTCACCTAATTTAGCCTCTATCGGTACCTTTTTTCAGTTCTTTACTTTCCTCTGGCCAAATCCACCACTGACTGGAGGTTGTTGAGCGCAGATCCATCTCCTCCCTTCCCCACCCCCTTTCCCTTCCTGCTTTAATCTTCACTAGATCCCTCAACACCAGCTACTTACTATCAGTCTGCTCTGACAAAACTATATCTTTAGCCTTAGACAGCTGCTACAAAACCTGTTTTTCCCTTTCAAAATATCAATAATAATATTGAGTTATGTTTTGTGATACATTAAAATAAAGTTATCACTGAAGACATTTCACTTTTTGTAAAAACACAGGCTGAACACTTTCTGACTGCTAAATTTGTACAAGAAGATGAAACTGAAAAGTTAAAGTTACAACAAGCTGAACAGAACTAAAATAAGCTAAACAACAGCTAAAACTAGCAAACCAGTAACTGAAAACTAAAATGACTAAAACAGTAGCTACAAGCTAAAATTAGCAGAACAGTAGCACTGCAAAAAATGTCAGGTTTTAAAATCTTATATCTAGCCAAAAAATATATTTTTTTGATCTTGTTTTGAGACTGATTTACTAAACAAGAACTGAATGTGTCAGAATATTAATCTTGTTTTTAGAATGTGTCAGATTATTTGTCTTGTTAGCCTGATAATCAGACTCAAATTAAGTCAAACATTTCTGCCAATGGAGTAAAACATTTTACTAGGTAAGATTCTTGAAATACTTGATTTGACTCAATGTTTTCTTATTTCAAGAATTGTACCAAGTACAAATTTCTTACTCCATTGGCAGAAATTTTTGACTTAATTTGAGTCAAATTTTTAGGCTAACAAGACAAATAATCTGACACATTTTGAAAACAAAATTAATATTCTTACACAATCAGTTCTTGTTTAGTAAATCAGTCTGAAAACAAGATGAAAAAGATTTTTTTTAGCTGGATATAAGATTTTAAAACTTGGTTAGATGGACAGTTTTTGCAGTGAGCTTAAAACTAAAATTAGAAATACAGTAGCTAAAAGCTACAACTTATAGTAAACAATCTAAAAGTTGCAAAACTGCTGAAATGTAAAATCAGCAGAAAAAGTTGTTTAAAGCTGAAAGTCTCATAACAGCTAAACTTTGAAATAAGCAGAACAGCAGCTAAAATTTTAAAGTAGGAAAGAGTAGAAAATGGTGATTAAATCTAAAAGTAACAACATAGTTAACTATACTAGAACAGTGGCTAAAAGCTAAAAGCTGCATATACAGCTGAAATCTAAAAGTAACTTAAAGGTTGTCGATTTATTTTGGTTTATTAGCACAAAGTCACAACAAAAGGTGTTTCAGTGCACTGTAAAAACACATTAATTATGTATACATTATAAAAATCATTTAGTAAAATATATCAAGCATAGAGTGTGTTGAATCTCCATCCTGAGCAGCACATATGCAAATGTGGAGTGTGCAGTTTTAACAGGAAGAAAGGTCCATCAGAACCAGGCTCAGGCGAGGCAGCCAACAAAACCACAACAAAAAACTATAAACTTAAAAACAGCTGAGTTAACATACTGAATTTGTAAATTCAAGAAAAGCTGCATTACATAGAATCATCATCATCACTGCCATGATTTAAGATAGATATCATGATAAGATTGCTGTTTGTAGGTAGCTGACATCTGAAAAACAAGGAGTTCTTTTTGCTTCCAGCTGAGTTCTTTCAGCATCTTGGACAGAATCCGACAAGTCAGTCAGCAGAAGAACTTAAGCCTACTTGGTGAGTCTGATCTTAATTAAAGTCTTGACCTCATAAGAAGAGGACAGGAGCAGCACAATCCAACATGCACCTCTGATGCTATTTATAGAATCTATACTACATCAGAGCTGTAAGTGCTGTATCTATAAGAGGAGTGCTCATTTGTGATTGTCAATGGGGATAAAAACACCAGAACATAAGCAAAGATTTTCCTTTACAGTGTGAATGCTTCGTCCACATTCCTGCCACTGTTTTCCTGTTTAGAAATTTGAATTTCTCCTGAACTGTTTTTGGACTTTAACTACCACTGCACACATCTAAACTAAAACCTACCTGAACTTAAAATGCTCTCCTCTCACATGGAAATGAAGTCTCTTTATCTTGTCATATCTCCTATAATTAAATATGTTGAATTTCAAACTTACTTCCAAGCATATCTATATGTCTCCTAATGTGTTTTTATAAATGTGTTTTTCTAGACATTTACAGTCACAATAATGTAATTATTACCAATAGGTTTTTTCATAAGACATTATCTTTTATTCTATAAACACAGTCAAGCTTTTATTTTGGTACTTCCAGTTACAGGCAGTATGAATTTGCTAATATAACTAAACAGTAAGTTTCAGTGAAACATTTACCATTTGACATTTAAATGTAAGTATTTAAATGTGCTAAAACATAACTTTAGAAAATCTACATTACTTTTCAAACATTGTTGGAAGCTAAATGGGACAAACTTGTGCCGTTACTTTCAGCACAGTTTACAAATGGTGCTCCATGAATCAGTAAAATATCTAGATCAGATAAATATCTTGGAACATGTTTTATCAAAAATATACAGCAAATTATCTATATCTGGGTGTTAAAGGGGTGTCCCAATGTTCATTTTCAGTTATTATCAGCAATATGTGACAATTTGTCAAAATACATCATTTAATGCAAATAACACTTATTCCATCCTCACTTATTCAGTCTTTTAGTTTTTACAGGATACTTTCAATATTATTCAGTCTCATTTGCAAAAACCTATTCTGGTTTTAAATGCTGACAAACTTTATGGTGATTGTTGTGATATTTTCTACCAAAAGGGAATGTTCCTGGTTTCTCCTTTTATTCCTAACTGCTCCCCAGGTGCTTAATAACTGCCCGCCACTCCACTTGTGTGCATTTAACGTGTGTGATGGGTTTAATGCAGAGGACACATTTTTTTGTTTGTGCAGGCAATGATAACAACGCATCACTTTAATTAACTTCACTTTCCACCAAATGTAATCTCACAGGGAAAACATGTGGACTACAAATACTTGGGATTCTTACGTGATTGTGAGCTATTTAAAGCTCACATTGCTAATTTGGCAGCAACTAAACTGAAGCTGAAGCTGGATTTTTATTATAGAAATAAATCCTGTTTTTTCACTCAGAGTTAGGACTGGGTTGTTCATCTTTCAAAAACAAAATTAGGTGACTCCAGTTGCATCTTCATGATTTTATTTTACTTGCTCATTTTTATTCTGACAGATTACACCACTAAAGTCAGCACTGACACCTGGTGGTTACTTAAATTACACTTGATTTTCACATAAGTACAATACAATAGCCTATATGCATTTTGAATTTTTAACAATACAACCCTTAATTTAAATGACATCAACCTCCACATTATCTAAGCAATTTTATAAATATAATCCTTTAACAACAATTTAAATGCATCCCTTCATCACAATACAGTTGAATGAAAAAGTATGTGAACCCTTTGGGATTTCTTGGATTTCTGCATAAATTGATCATTAAATGTGTTCTGATTTTCATCAAAGTCACAACAATAGACAAACACAGTCTGCTTAAACTTATACCACACAAACAATTATATGTTTGCATGGTTTTATTTGAACACAACATGTAAACATCTACAGTGCGGGGTGGAAAAAGTATGGGAACCTCGAGGCAAATGACTTTTCTAAGAGCTAATTGGAGCCAGGTGTCAGCCAACCTGGAGTCCAATCAATGTGATGAGATTGGATGTGCCCTGTCCTATGAAAAAAAAAACACCTGTTTTAAGTTTGCTGTTCTTAAGAAGCATTGCTTGATGTGAATCATGCCTTGCACAAAAGAGCTCTATACGTTCAAGCTGACTTGCATGAAGCTGGAAAGAGTTAAAACAGTATATCTCTAAAAGCCTTGATGTTTATGTGTCCACGGTAAGACAGACGGTCTACAAATAGAGAAAGTTGCTGTTGCCACTCTCCCTAGATGTGGGCCTCCTGTAAAGATGACTGCAAGAGCACAGTGCAGAATGATCAATGAGGTGAGGAAGAATCCTAGAGTGTCTGCTAAAGACTTACAGAAATCAGTGGCACATGCTAACATTTTTCGTTGACAAATCTACAACAGGTAAAACATGACACAAGAAGGGAGTTTATGGGAGGACATCACGGAGGAAGCCACTGCTGTTCAAAAAAAACCTAGCTGCACCACTCCTCCACTCTGAGTTCTTCTGGATGGGGAAGCTTCTCATTTCATTTTTAAGGCTTAGCACAGCAACTCAACAAAGATGCACTGCTTGAATCCAGAACTTTGCTCTTTGAGTCATAGTTCACTTTCTACCTACCAATGTATCACACACTGAGACAAACATCAACATCCAGTTCAAAATGTTTATTCAGATCATCAACACAGGAGGTACAACAGTGTCTACATGGTGGTGTAACACCACATCTTCAGACAGATGCACTGATATAACAGGGCTATTCAACTAAATTGCTACGGGGGCCACAGTTACTGCAGGTCAACAGCTCAGGGGCTGAACATCCAGCAATTAAAGTCATTATGTAAATAAACAAAGTTTTACAATCATCTGTTACCTTTGAAACAATTTATTTTGCTGCATTTAATCATGAATACAACATACAGAACCCTATATAATAAAAGTAGTGATAATAAAACAAAATCAAAAACAAAAGGAAAATGTTATGCCTGATATTTACCACAAATATTATTTTGACATCACTGTCTTGCCAAAATTTTAAACCAATTTTATTTTCACTTTCATAGTTTTATCTTCAACTGCTTACAATTTTAACTGTCTTGAGTGTGCAAAGAAATGGTTATTATCAGCTTCTAGCCAAAGTTCTGACGTAGATACCAAAAATGTCTGTTTAACTAAAAATACTCATATTTAAAGTAGAAAACCGGGGGTTTGGGCTTAAGAGATGAATGAACAAATTTGCGGGCCGAACTTTGGTCACTCGGGGGCTTCCAGTTAAATAGCCCTGTGATATACTGATGATGTTTACTGGTTCAACTGGAGAAGAAGCATGATTATTATAATTTTCCACTCCAGGTTCTGTTCTGGACACTTTTTAGCTCTTGCCCCCCAGGGAGTGCTTGTCAAACAGGTACTCTGCCATCTTGTTGGTGTTGGCATCCATGCGGGTCAGGTTAGTGATGTAATCTCCGAGCTTCTTGATGGCCTCCACCTGCTCATTCAGGTAATGACTCTCAAGGAAGTCACACAGCTGAAAACAGGAGATCATTTATTAGATTGAGAAAACAAACCATTTTAGTTTATTTGGTAAGTTTGACATTGAACACTCCTAATGTAACTTACATGAGGATCTGTGCGGTCAGAGGCCAGTTTGTGCAGATCCAGCAGGGCCTGGTTGACGTTCTTCTCCAGTTGCAGGGCGCACTGCATGGCCTCCAGACCACTTCCCCACTCGTCACGCTCTGGTTTCTGCAGAGAAACCCAAATATACTTTTAACATTCTGAATCAAGTTTCTCCACAACAGTTGTTAAAACAAATCAGTAACTAAAGATGAACGGTTTGAGTTTCCAGTTTGTGCTCACCTTGACATCCTGGAGGATGATGCGTCCTCCCCTCTTGTTCTGGAAGTCCAGCAGTTTCTCAGCGTGCTCCTTCTCCTCGTCACTGTTCTCCTTGAAGAAATGGGCAAAACCTGGAAGGGCCACATCATCACGGGAGAAGTAGAAGGCCTGTTGAGTGAGAGAGGGGGAGAATGAAGAAAATGAAAGAGAGCATTAACACATTTTGCATGATATATAATGAAAAACACAGATGGTGATATTTGATGATGATTCAGTGGTCAGTTTGAAGAGTAATCAGCTGCTCCTGACAGCAGTTTGACATTTCTTATAAGCTTGGATTTCTTTAAAAATTTCTACGTAGTTTAAACAATAATATTTCCACTATTTATTAGCTAAAATTATAACAAAATACAGTCACTAATTGTGTCTGCCCCTGACAGCAGTTTGACATTTGTTTCTGAGGTTTATCACATTTTCTAAATAGCTTATACATCAAAATGTTCATCTGTACTTCTGTACGTAAGTCCGTTAATCTTATAAGAATATTTAATGATGGACATGCAAGAGCATGAAGTCTAAGTACTTTGATGTGTGGCTCCAACCCATATTAGGGTAACCTGATATTCACTGATCAATGTGTAAGAAAAACAGATTTTCAACATTTTTGACTTAAAGTCATGTTTGAGAATTAATTTCAACATAATGATGTTACATTAAATCTTCTGGTATAAAAATGTAGTTTCTTACCATGGAGGTGTAGGTGTAAGAGGCAAACAGCTCCATGTTGACCATCTTGTTGATGGCGGCCTCGCAGTCGCGATGGTAGTTCTGACGCACCTGAGAATCCATTTCAGCTGGTGTTTTTGTTGCTGGCTGGTTGTCAGAAGAAGTGAGACAAAAGAAGAAGTTCCGTTCAAACACTGCTGAAGCAAGAACTCCTTGAGGATTTGTTCCCTGCTATGAAACGGTAACAAGGGCTGCTTGTATTTATACTCCCCAGAGGATAAATACTGCACACATTTAATGGGAATGTTTATGCATTTCCAAGAACACCTTACAGTGTCTCATTAAAGTTTCAGGAACCTTCTTGTTTCACTTGGTGATGAGGATCTGTTGTTCTTGCAAATAATTTCCACTGACGACTTCAGTTTTCAGCCTGCATAAAAAAACTACAACAAGAAAAAAACCCCAGTCACCGTTAAAAAGCTCATAGCCGTAATTGAATCATGAGGCCACCAAATCGGACTCCCTCCACCCCCTGGCTGCAGCAAGAAATTCTATCCATAAAAACTGTGAACAGAATTGTGACAACAGGCAGGGGTCCAATTTAATGTGAACCAAATTTTCGCACCACTTATATAAAGACTGAGTGGCCCATAACAATGGACCTACAACCTTCCCCCCAGTGTACCACAAGGAACATGATGCTTCTCCAAGTCCACAAAACACACGGGCAAACTCCAATGCTCCTTCGAGGATCCTAGGGTAAAGAGCTAGTACTCTGATCATCAAATCCTAATTTTCACAGCAAAGAAAGATCTGGATCAGGCAAAATTACTTCACACATGAAGTCTATCTGCACATGTCAGTTATGAGGCGTATACTACATTCTTTCGTTAATCAAAGTAGGCAACATCCGACACTTAAGTAGGTGATGAAATCTCTGCAGACCAATTGTTATTGAGAATAACATATTTATTGTATGTTCTATATTGTTCTAAAGTAAAAGCATTGCATATTCATAGTTTGTTTTTTCTTTTCAGTGTTTCCTATACCATTATCCAAGCCCACCCACACACAAGAATTTCACAGTGTAGGCATTTTAATATTCCAGATCACAGAGCTATGTGCAGTCTTCCACATCCACCTCTTATATAAACACATACAATTTGGGGAAAAAAATTATTAAATAATAATGAAAACATTTTATATTCTGCATCACCAATACTGACACACGTAGAGTCACGTGAATTAATTTTTTTGCATAACACGCACCCTCATTCTCCAAGGTAATGACAGTACAGCAGTCATTAAGATTAGGGAAAGGATTATTTCACAACAAGTGTGGCTAATGATATTTGTGAAAAGGCAATACACTGTCCAGCAAAATGAAAGGTCAAACACCCTAAGGTAACACTTTACAATAAGATACA
This sequence comes from Anablepsoides rubrolineatus, assembly GCA_031762495.1. Lineage (NCBI taxonomy): Eukaryota > Metazoa > Chordata > Actinopteri > Cyprinodontiformes > Rivulidae > Anablepsoides > Anablepsoides rubrolineatus. Next base: position 1,536,145 of record JARVGW010000194.1, read on the forward strand.
CAAAAAGCTTAACTACTGCAGTAGTTACTGCAGTAACTACTGCAGTAACACCTCAGGAGTTCTTCAATAACTACAGTTTTTGGTGCTTCACATTACTTTAGAGTACACAAAAAAGCTTAACTACTGCAGTAACTACTGAGGAGTTCCTGAGGGACTCCTCAGGAGTTACTGAGGAACTCCTGAGGAGTCCTCAAGAACTCCTCAGGAAGTGTGTTATACAGTGTTACCCTCTGGAATGTTACATTTATTTCTGATCAGACGTGCATTATTTTTTTGCCAAAATATTTTATGATGAGAGATTCAGGCAACTGTGCCAAGTGTTATCCAGCAAATCTCAAAGGTTCTCAATGGTGTTCAGTGTGAAAATAATGTCTCATGCTCCTTGAAGCACTCTTTTACAGTTTTGGCGTTTTTCATCTTGGAACATACTCGTGCAATCAGGGAAGAAAAAAAGAAGTTCATTGATAGAATTAGCTGATTGTTTAAAATAATCAGGTAGCCAACTAACCTTGTTCTTCTGGCTGCATAACATTGCTGAAATTAGACACAACTGCAGCAACAGCAGATTATAGACTGCCCCCACAGGCTTGTACAGTAAGCACTAGGGACGATGGATGCATTGATATTACTGGATTGTGCGTCACATGACCTGGATGTGTTTTTCAAGGGGGATTTTTATGCATTGGGCTGATACAAACACTAACCATTGAAATCAATGAGCAGAATGTAGCAGGGTGCAAACAGTTATAAACATACAAATGGAAAAACTACTTTGCTATAAACTACATAGATTGTTACAACATGTTTACAAGAGCTAAAAGGTTTATGTTTGACAGGTTAATATTACGCTTATTTAACCAAAATTTATTATTTTAATCGTAAAACCTGTACGCTACTATTTAAAAAGCTTCAATGTTCGTGTTTAACCTTATTTAAATTTGATTTTATCTGTTGTCAAATATATTATTTACTGATATTAAACATATAAAATATGGACTGCTGACTAGTTAGACTGCATTATAATCCAGAAATTATGATGTAAACTCACTAATGACAGACAGTAATGTAATGATTGTGCATCATAAAATAGTCACGTTGTCAGACAAGCCGGTTTATTCAGATATTATATTGTCTACATCCAGTATTTGTGTCTTTCTTTAACATTTACAGACAAAAAGGAGAAAACAAAATGTGTGCCAGCTGTAGGTCAGCTTCAGATACACCCTGCGTCATTATGAAGCTGAAAAATAATTCTTTGTTATAACAATAAATTCATTAAACAATTCCTTGTGACCTACTTTGTGGTCACAAGATATCCTTTTTTCCCTTCTGTTCACTAACAAAAACAGAACAAAGAAGCTGAGTAATGCTGAATCACAATAATGAATTAGCACAATTTTTTGCTGAACATGACACTGCTGTTTCTGTGCCGCACTGACTTACCTTGTCACATACCAGCTTCCAAAATTGCTAAGTCATTCTGTGAACTCTAAGTCTTCCTCAGCTATTTCCATCGCATTTATTCTTTCACTGTTCTGTGTTTCCCAGAAAGTTTTAATGCCTCATATTCACTATCTTCATTTACACATAACTGCTTAGGATACCTTAATACAGCAATTGTTTATAATTTTAAAGTCTAAACATTTACGCACCGATATACAAACCGGATTCCAAAAAAGTTGGGACACTAAACAAATTGTGAATAAAAACTGAACACAATGATGTGGAGGTGC
>JARVGW010000194.1:1537977-1561168 GCA_031762495.1 Anablepsoides rubrolineatus
TGTTTGTGGTTGTAATGTGACAAAATATGGAAAAGTTCAAGGGGTATGAATACTTTTGCAACCCACTGTACCTCATGCTGCAGGTCAGATGAACGTGGATAGAAACAGCTGTAATTCAACATGGGTGAGCCCAAATGGATGTTTTGAAGGTCAACCTGCTGCGAACCTGCAAACACAAACCCTCCCTTCTGTACCTGGGGCCTTGCTGGAGGAACTGCAGAATGAGAGAAGAGTCTTTTGAAGATAACAAGTTGGGTCAGAAGTAAAACAGAGACTGAAGGGATGTAATTCATTATGCCTCTGATGTGATTAAAACATTTTTTTAATGGTTGTAACCCAATCTAATGCATAACCATATGTTGTAACCTGAGTTGCCTCCTCTGAAGAAAAAAAAAGAAAAAAGTAAAGAAAGAGGAGGAATGTATGAATGTATGTTTTAAATAATTATATGCATAGTTACAGGACTTTATAAAACTCACATGCACATTATAAGAGGTTTTTGTAGGAGCACATCAAATCACTTGGGTCATTTTGGCCCAGGGGGGACGGTAGGGTTTAGACAGCTTGTATTTATCTTATTTGCATTTCATATTTGTCTGTTATTTATTTATAATTATTTTTGAGGCCTTTTTTCTGTAGATCCTCGTTGTGGACTATTATTCTTTGAGCAAATTTTTACATTTTTTTGTCTTTGATTTTTAGAACATATAGGCAAAGGATGTGATTATATATCAGGAGTTACTATCTTTGAGTCTTGATAAGTCTTCTGTTTATTTTATTCTGCTGGGGTTTTTTAAAGGTGTACACAACAATGCATGAGCTGAGGTAACTTAAGGTTTCAGAGTTGCCCCCCTTCCTGCCTCCATTCACAAGCTCCAGAGGAGAGTTGGGGGTTGAAGCGGTCAGACCTGGATGAGTTGTTCCCTTTTGACAGGAATGGCTCGTCAGGTCGCACCCTGGCTAAATGAGTGGTAAAATTGCAGCTTTTTAGCCTCGATTCACACAGTCTGTTGTTCAAGTTCACTTGTCTGATAATCTTGCTTGATCATGCATATTAATGTGATGCTTGTTTGTTGTTAGGCTGAGTCAGTAACTACAGCAGGCGCTGACCTCCCGGATCAACAACAGGAGAATGTTCTGGTTGATTTTGATCTGATGTTAAGTATTTGGGTCGAAGGGGTCAGGCCATCTTAGTTTACAAGATAATGCAACGTGTTGTTTTCCCTAAATGTAATTCAGTTCATTTCAGTTTACCTTACAAAAGTGAATGAAAACAAAACATTCACATAAAATGACAATTGGTAAAGTTATCAATCTTAGGAAGTCAGCAGATTGCATTGAATCTTTACTTCCCTGTAATCTCCTGTCCTGCTGAGTAAGCATGTTAAAATATAATACAATAAATGGTGAAATACAGTGGTCTTCATCTTCATTCAACATTGAAGATCATTGCTGTTCCTCAGAAACAAACATAACAGGAAGGTTAAACCCAATTATAGTCATCTATGTCATGATCTGTGTTCATTTTCCATTGGTTTCTAGTGTTTCTCTGCCATGCTCACCTGCTTCCTCTTGTCTCCTCCAGGTGTTCCTTGTTGTCTTTTAAATAGTTTGCCTTTATATTCTGTGTCCTGTGTTCAGTCTGCGTCTGATCATTGTTTGTGCTGCCGTTCAGCAGAGTGGTGTGTTCTGTGTTCCCTGAGAAAATCTCTGAGTTTAAGCTGCCTTGTCAGCCCTTTTTGTTCATTGATAAAGTTTTTTTGTTATCTTTTTGAGCCTGCCTGCACCCTGGGTTTTTTCCTGCACACACTCTGACAATCTAGTTCAATTGGTGTTCTATCAGAGTCCCACCTCAGTTGACTACTTTTGATGGAGAGAAGACGCAGCTCTATTTCAGTTTCCCTTGAATGACAAAGCTTCTTGTATTATGTCTAAGGCTGAGCTGAGCCACTCTCATTTCATCCACTTGTAACAGGGTACACATTATTTTAGTCACAATCCATCATAAATGGACCAGAACCAGCGAATACAAAGCTTTGCTTTTAGACTCCTCCTTTCATCTGCCCATTTTCCAATTGAGAACCAGAGCAGGAACTAGCACTACATAAAATTGAAGGGTTATATTTAAATAGTTTTCCTCAGGAATAAAGCATCAACAGTATGTAGACTGTATTAAGACAAACACTGAAGTTCAGTTCATTTTGTTTATTTTAGTTTATTCAGACCAGAAGAACAGAGGGTACAATAGAGCCTAAGAATTCCTTTTTTCTTATAACATTAAACACCACAACTTCAGACAAATTATTGGCGAAGGGATATTTAAAATGTTATGTAAATCAACAGTTGAAATAGGAAAATAATTAGCTAATGCATTAAGATTATCCACTTCAGGCTCTCTTCTAGGTCCTTTTTAGCTCTTGCCCCCCAGGGAGTGCTTGTCAAACAGGTACTCTGCCATCTTGTTGGTGTTGGCATCCATGCTGGTCAGGTTAGTGATGTGATCTCCAAGCTTCTTCATGGTCTCCACCTGCTCATTCAGGTAATGGGTCTCAAGGAAGTCACACAGCTGAAAACAAATCATTTATTAGCTTGAGAAAACTAATTGTTTTAGTTTAAGTGGTAAGTTTGACATTGAACACTCCTAATGTAACTTACATGAGGATCTGTGCGGTCAGAGGCCAGTTTGTGCAGATCCAGCAGGGCCTGGTTGACGTTCTTCTCCAGTTGCAGGGCGCACTGCATGGCCTCCAGACCACTTCCCCACTCATTTCGCTCAGGTTTCTGCAAAAAGTTTCCAAGCATACTTTTAACATTCATATCTCAATCGAGGATATATTTCAACACTATAAGGGTGACTAGATTTGCTTTCCAGGTTGTGTTCACCTTGACATCCTGGAGGAAGATGCGTCCTCCCCTCTTGTTCTGAAAATCCATCAGTTTCTCAGCGTGCTCCCTCTCCTCGCTGCTGTTCTCCTTGAAGAAATGGGAAAAACCTGGAAGGGCCACATCATCACGGGAGAAGTAGAAGGCCTGTTGAGAAAGATGAGAACAAAAATTATGACACCATACACATTATTTCTTAGTTAATAATCCAGTTAGTAATTCAGTTGTCAGATTTTAACAAATGCATTTTGCTGCCAGTTGATGTGACACATCAGACCACTAGATGGCGCCATTCATTAAATCTGGTAAATTTCAATCTAGATTTAGTCTTTCACAGAAAGGCTCCAGAGGGGTGATAATGTTTTGTCCATGCCTGTGTGTGTGTATGTTTGTTAGCAAAGTACCTCATAAACCATTAGAAGCTCTGAACAGATTTTCAGGAAAATTTCAGAAAAAAATATTTTTATTTAACCGGGCAAATCCCTTTGAGATCTCTTCTGCAAGAAGGCCCAGGCTGGGCTGGAGGAAACCCAGATAAAACCCATGGCAGCACCAGCAGAACATGCAAACTCCAAACCAGGGAATGGACCCAGGACCTTCTTGCTGTGAGGCACCAGTGCTAACCTGAGCCGGCATGCTGCCAAGATAATCGCTGAAAAAGTTTTCTATGACCTGTAAAAGAGTAAAATAAATAAAAATGTCTTACCATGGAGGTGTAGGTGTAAGAGGCAAACAGCTCCAAGTTGACCATCTTGTTGATGGCGGCCTCGCTGTCGCGATGGTAGTTCTGGCGTATTTGAGAATCCATTTAACTTTTTTTGTTTGGACTTTTATGTCTCTAGAATGCAAAGCAAAGGAAGAAGTTCTGTTCAAACACTGCTGAAGCAAGAACTCCTTGAGGTGCTGTTCGCTGGTAAGAAATGGTGGTGAGGAATGCCTCCATTTATACTCCACAGAAAGGTGAGTGTGGCATGGGGGTGCATTGTGTCATGTCATCCCTCTGCACATTTCTGGGAATTGCAGAGCGAGGATGAGACAAAACCACTCAACTTGTAACAAAAGATGATGAAGTGATTAAATTTGCATTACCCTCCACATCTCAATTCAGGGAAATGTTTCTGTATTTTGCTCTGACCTACAGCCTGACAGACACTTAGGATGACAATGTAGTTTTAGTGGTTCACAAAGACATCATTTGAACCATACATTAAAGTTCAATGTTAGTTGTAATATTAGTATGTGACATGATGCATTAAATATATTTTACTGGTTTTACATTCCGGACCTGCTGGCCTAGCAGCCATTATACTCACTATAGTAACCACATGTCACCTGTCACTCCCTGACTGCCAAACAGTTGAGGAAGACAAAAATAACTTGAGCTAGGTATGACAAAAGACTTAGTGTTTTATATGAGATCTGACAATTTTAAAAACAAAAAAAAAAACTTTCAGCTGTGCCATTTTGTTGCATTTTGAAGTTTTCTTCTTTTTTTTCAATCTTAAAACAAAACAATCAGTAAAATAATAAATAAATAAATAAATAAATAAATAAATAAATAAATAAATAAATAAAATTCATGCCATGAATGAAAATGTGCAAAGGAAAAGGGTACAGCAGTAAGGGAGACACTGGGTAAAATAAGACAAAAATATTTGTGTTTTTTAAGTAGAATTTAGAGAGTTGTGAAAGCCTAAATGTTTGCTTGTAAAGCCCTGTTACATTATGATATTTTAGACAACTTATGCCAACTTGTGAAAATTTTAAAGACATTTTCTACATTGAAGATAAAATTTAACAAATTAAATGGGAGCATTTACAGCTCTACTGTAGTTCTAACAAATTGATCAAATATACAAATTTTCTTAGCAATAAACATAAAAAATGTTTCATAGTTGGCATGAGTTGTCTAGTTTGACAGAGCTTGTAATAAATAAAGTTTTAGGCAACTCTGGAATGTGGGACCTCCTTAACAATCAGTAAAAGTCATAAAACGTAAAGTGCAGAAAAATCATAAAACCCAATTTCTGATTGAGTTGCATGTTTTATTGTTTAATTTAAATGGTTTATATGAAGGATGGACAATAATATACAGGACAAGGTTTTTGAACAGCACAGTACTTCATTCAAAAAGCTTCTAATGCATAATGGAGGGACAAAGCATAATTTTTTCCACGTTTTGAAAAAATACTGTGTTAAATAAACAATTATTTACTTTTACTAATTACCTGTAAATTAACATTAGGTGTAATTATGTAACCGTTTTTACTGTTATTATAACTGTAAAAAATGAATTTACAGAAATCCGTTACAATGTATGCATTAGCTCTTTTACTTTATTGAGTGCTGAATATTCTTGTTGCTTCTTTAAACCAAAGAAGTTTATTTCTGGATTATATTTATTTTTGGATCTGTTGGCTCAATAAAGGGAAATGAGAAGATTAAATATACTAAGAAAATTGGTCTTCTAGTTTTAGAGGGTTTTTGTAGAAACTAGTAAAGGTTTTTAAACAAGAATACATTGTCTTTAAATGTACTGTGGTAATATGAGAGTGTTAGCTCCTGTTTCATAGAGACATTGGAGAAACTGCACTCAGGTGAGGGAACTGTTCATGCGTTTCCAAGATTACCTTACGTTGTCCCAAACCCACATGTTTCAGGTGGTCTTCAGTGACAAGCATCTGCTGCTCTACATGAGAATTTTTACCAATGTCTCAGTTTTCAGCCTGCATTGAAGACGATCAGTGGAGTAAGTATTAAAAGACAAGTTTCATGGATTTTACACATATTTTTGTTTAACTTGGTTGAAGTTAGCATATCCCTCTGAAGTCTGAAGTCAAGAAATTGCTTTTTTAAATAGCTTGAAAGATGACCTCCAAGCTAGATAGAAAGATGGAGAACCTTGCTGACCGAGGGCCTCACTGTGGTGCAGCAGTCCAAAGACATGTACCATGTATGGACATAATCTGTCTGTCCGTCCGTTTTCTTCTCAGGGGTTAGGTCGCGGGGGCAGCAGCCTAAGCAGAGAGACCCAGACTTCCCTCTCCCCAGCCACTTGGGCCAGCTCATCTGGAGGAATGCCAATGCGTTCCCAAGCCAGCTGAGAGACAAACCCTCCAGTGTGTCCTGGGTCTTCCTCTGGGCCTCCTCCCAGTGGGACGTGCCCGGAACACATATATGTGTGGGTGATACACCCACACATATTAGTTCTTCTATCCTCACAGGGACTTTGCATTGACTTCATTCATTACCAGCCATTTCTATAGCCTAACACTGACCCCTTACCCTAAACCTAATCTCACAGGCACATACCTGACCCAAAACCTAACCTAAACTCAATTTACATGTTTACCGAACCCCTGATCCACCAACAGGAAAATTTACTGAAGTTGCAAGTACATAAACAACAGAGGCTTTTTGCAAGCTCCACAACCAGCAAGAGTCTGACCTCAAGGTGTTTTATACTGTTGCACTTCAGCTCACTAAAGTAAATGTCTATTTTTTTGTTTTCTCCTTTTTGTATTTATTAGACAATGGGTGTCCATATAATCCTTTGTAATGACTCCGACCATCATTTAAATTGCCCGTCCCTGTTCTAATGAGTATCTGGCATAACAATTTTCTTGGAAATACAGTATAAAGTAGAAATAGCTGAGTAAGATTCAAGGATCACAGAGTGGCTTTGTCATTCTGTAAGCATCTTTGAACTTTTATTATGTGTTCTGTGACAATGCAAGTCAGTGTTGCACAAATGCAGAATCAGGTTCAACAAGATTGTGCTGTGTCATTGTTGTGACTCAGCATTCCTCATCTTGTCTTGTCATTGTGTTCTTTCAAGTACTTTGTTATAGATTTTGTCACAGAGCGCCAGTGATCACAAGTGAACCTGAACTTGAGCCTCAAGATGCCAGGAGCCTCATAAGATACTGTATTTATGTGAAATTGTTTTTGAAATAAAGGTTTAGATCAAAATTGTTTTAAATTCTAAATAAACAAGTTCATTCACCTCAACTCCCGTTAGAAGTTCTAGCCATACATACAAAGTTTTGTATTTTTTTTTTATTTTTTATGTTTTTATAACATCTTTATCAAAAAAAACTCTTGATTTTCAATATGAGAAAAATACAAACTATGCAACATTTTTGAAAAAAAGGTGCAAAATGGAATACTTGGTACAAGGGTATTACAGCCTTGACGAGACCAATAATTTATAACAACATTGATTTTGATGCATAATTATTTTTGGAGTAATGACCATTTATAAACAAGAAAGAACTCTCTTTTTGTAGCAAGGCCTAGCAGCTAACATTTCCTGTACTGTCAGGCTCCTCCACCTGGCTGTCTTCTGGAGAAATAAACAGCCAGACAAGACTACAAACTACTCTTGCAGACTTCAATAACATGCACCTGTGTAGACATGTTTTACTTTGTTTCAAATTGGAGAAAGGAGGCTCTCTCTTGATCAGGAAAACAAACATAAACTAAGCCCATTTGGCCATTGGTGATTGATTCAAATATCATACAAACACAAGCATGCACACACACAAAATATCTTCTGTACAACAATCACTCTACTCTTTTATGTCAGTTCTAATACTCAAACATCATTTTTGAACCATTCAGCCTTTTTGTTTTCATGCATTTTGCAAGGAAAGAAAACCAGGCCTATAACAAAACTCTATGTAAATACAGTCTGAAGCGCTTTGGTGGTCGAGGGGGCTTAGGGGATGTCATTACAACTAAAAAAAAATTCTCTTTATTTTGAAAATTTGAAAGTAGAGGCTTAGATTTATTTGGTTTTCATGAAATAACCATTATATTATGTTAGGATTGCAGTATATCAAAAATGGTAATGTCAAAAAACACGGGTGAAAAGCCCTTATGGCCTTTGGTGACCTGAACTTTACAAGCACACACACAAACATAAAAAAAAATTCATCATCCACACAACTCTTTTATATCAATGCCAATAGATCAAGACTATTTTTGAACAATTCAGATTTTTTTTATCTTTATGCATTCTGGAAGATAAAAACAGGCCTCCAATGAGGTTGTTAATGAAGGGGGGGTGGGGGTGATTACAACTAAAACTTGTTTTCCCTTAGAGGCTTAGATTGACTTGGTATTCATGATAAAATCATATGTCAGAATTACAGTACATCAAATTTAGTAATATGGCTTTTGGTGACCTAATTTTTACAAGCACACCCACAAAAAAAATCCAAACTTTATATTAACACATCAAAACCATTTTTACCTCCATGCATTTGGCATAAGAAAACAAGGCCGCCAATAAAAAGGCCACTAAAGGTCTGGAGCCCCTGGGGCTTGGGGGATCATCCCACCTAAAATCTGTTTTATTATTTTGAACGTATAGGCTTATAGATTAGGTTTTTAAAGCACTATTAGTGTTTCAACCCTAGTCCTCAAGGCACACTGCTTTGCATGTTTTAGGTCTCCCTGCTTCAACACAGCTGATGTTAAATTAGCAGGTTTTTGATGAACTGCAATCTGATTCAGGGGTGTCAAAACAGGGAGACATCTAAAACATGCAGGGTGGGGTGCCTTGACTAGGGTTGAAAAAACACTTTCAGAATTACAGCGAATCAAAAATGTGGGACCTTAGGATAAAGTGTATAGTCTGCGTGAATCTCCCCCGTTCTAAACACCTTAGAATAAAGCAGGTCATGCAATTTGAAAAAATCTTTACACATAATGGTCAAGTTTCAGTCTTCAAACTGAAATATTTCATATCAGAAACAGAAAATTAGCAGAACACACCCTATGTGTCCCAAGGGTTTAAACTGCATATGGGTGCCCAGTGAAAAGTAATTAGTTTAGGTCACTTCAGAAACACTCATGTGTAGATGGCTTTTAAGGTTACCCCCCAGTACAGAAATATTGGATCTTTGAACTGTAGTATTGATCACACTGACAAAATTCCAGTTTAAATGTTTATTCAGGTAAAGCAGAACAGAAGAGCCAATGCTTTAAAATGAATCTTGAGAGACCTTAAGGGTTAAATGACAGTGAATCAGCTGGAGCAGAAGATTAGAAGAATAAGATTTTCCACTCCAGGTCATTTCTTTTTAGGCATTTAGCTCTTGCCCTCCAGAGTGTGCTTGTCAAACAGGTACTCTGCCATCTTGTTGGTGTTGGCATCCATGCGGGTCAGGTTAGTGATGTAATCTCCGAGCTTCTTGATGGCCTCCACCTGCTCATTCAGGTAATGGGTCTCCAGGAAGTCACACAGCTGGAAGATAAACAATCAGTTAGCTTGAGAGAATCAGCCAATTTAATTCTGTTTACCCTTTAAAGTGAAAACTTACATGAGGGTCCACATGGTCAGAGGCCAGTTTGTGCAGATCCAGCAGGGCCTGGTTGACTTTCTTCTCCAGTTGCAGGGCGCACTGCATGGCCTCCAGACCACTTCCCCACTCGTCACGCTCTGGTTTCTGCAGGGGGAATAAAAATTAATTAAACATTTTGGATACATTTTCTGAGACTAGAGTCAAAAGTTGAGGGATGCTCACCTTAACATCCTGGAGGAAGATGCGTCCTCCCCTCTTGTTCTGAAAATCCAGCAGTTTCTCAGCGTGCTCCCTCTCCTCATGACTGTTCTCCTTGAAGTAGTGAGCGAAGCCTGGAAGGGCCACATCGTCACGGGAGAAGTAGAAGGCCTGTGGGGGAGGGGACATGACAATTACTACACTGTCCAGGTATCATCTGGCTAAAAACGCCTTTAGATAAGTTTAGGTCGTTCAGTGGTTAAGACACGAATCATGACTCAGTTTAACCAATAGATTAACTTTAAGCCCTTTAGAAAAACACACCCATAACAAGAAACCATAGCATGACGCAGCATTTTTTGTGTAGACACTCCCTTTGCAGACAAGCTGCCAGTCACTGATTAAACAAAGAATTACTTCTACAATAACAATACGGTCTTTTATTTGACAACACATGTTTTCGGTGGACAAATTCGCATGTCGAAAAATAGTAAACTATAAAAAGACTCTTACCATGGAGGTGTAGGTGTAAGAAGCAAACAGCTCCATGTTGACCATCCTGTTAATGGCGGCCTCGCAGTCGCGGTGGTAGTTCTGACGCACCTGAGAATCCATTTCAGCTGGTGTTTTTTGTATTCTTTTTTAACAAAAACGGTATAAAAATAAAGGTGTTTTAGTATATTCAAGTAAAGACGAGGTTTGGTGAAATGCTGGCTGGTCGTCTGGGAAAAAAAAGCTCCGAGACGAAGGAAGAAGTTCCGTTCAAACACTGTTGAAGCAAGAACTCCTTGTTGCTTTGTTGTTCCCCCTGGTATGAAATGGAGGCGATGGCTGCCTGTATTTATACTCCACTAGTACATTCATGACGTCACTCCGCAGATCTCGACCAATCACAAAAACGAAATGGCCTTTTGTTTACCGGGTGATCACATTTACATTTCCCTCCCTGTTTCACAGAAACTGATGTAATATGATCTGCTGACTGTCAGCTACTTAGGATGACATTGCGTTTTTTCGTTTTTTTGCGAAGCCGCATTTTGAATTAATTTTGCTTACTTTTAACCATATTTGAATATAAAAAAGGAACAAAAATGAATGAAAATAATTCATTCATTCATTAACTGTTATTTTTAAAGTTGCAAAAAGATGAAGCCTCACAGCAAAATAATCACTAACAGCTCCTTAAAACAGACCCAATAAAGAACAAAATTGTATTTGTATTGATGGAGGCCATGCTGTTTAATCAAGGCACAGGCCAGATATGGCCCTTGGTAATGTTAAAAAGCCCATGAGGTATTATTTAAATGTGTAAGAAGTGACCCACCAGTGACAATCATTTTAACTTAAAAATAAGCATAGTCTCATTTAATCAACTTTGAAGCCAAGAGAAATAACTTTTAATATGTATTTATTTATTTACTTGCTTACTTTTAATCTTTGATTTTGACTTGGAAAGAGCAACAAAACCCATCTGAATAAAATCACACTTTCTCTCATCATATCGAAATGAGAATTAAGCCAAATTTGGTCAAAATGACTTAATTTTCTTAATTTCTGGCTTTAAAAGCTTAATTTTGATACCTGGATCATTCATCATAAGCTTATCCAGAGATATGACTTATTTTGTGTTGTTGATTACAATAATACATTACTGTTTGGTCTGAATCCTAATTTTATGTAAAAATGTATTGAGTATTTTTTATGTCAATATAAAAAGTATTTGTATATTAATATTTCCTAGTTGGAAAGAAACAAAAAACATTTTTAGCTCACAGGGAAAAATTCTAAATTTTAAGAAGTTTTTTCTCAAAATCAGGTTTTTTGTTGCTACTGCTCAAAAAATGCTTCAAATTGTTTTAGGATTATATTTTAAACAGTTCATTCAAATGATACTTTGATAAGGCATTATTTCATTATATTTTGACAAAAGGTAATTTTTGCACACATTTAAATTAAAACCCTATATCTGCCCATTTCCCCACATTCCACTCGTGGACTTAGCCCGTGTTTCGATGTGATGGTTCACATATATAAAACTTGCAGCCAACAAAACATGTTGGGCATCTTGAGACAATCTGAATCCAAACAAAAGAAAGATCTGCTTAAATTATTAGTTTATTTTTATTTATTTATTTTAGCCTCTTCTTATTTTAAAGCAGATGTACTCTGCTTAGACTATTGGATGAACCACAGGATGGATTTGAAGGAATTTCTCAAAAAGTTTTCCTAGAATACATATCCAAAACACATTAACTTTCAAAAACAACTTTAATCAAGATGGGCCACCACAGCTAAATAATCCACCTGTTCATAAACTTGGCAAACACTAAAATGGATGAAAGAGTCAATCTGATTTTGAGTTTGATTTTGGGGTGGTGGTAACTGTTAGTGATCCCTAACACACACTTTGATCCATAATAAATTGGTAAGGTAGCTTTAGAAAAGCATTTTTCTAGGAATGCTTGCTTCATGAATAATTGTGGCATATTTTTTTTTCTCAACTTGGATTAAGTACTTCGTTTTTTGCACCACATGCCTTCTACTGCAGACATTATAATCAGCATAACCTTTATTGCTTTATTGCTCAATGCAGAAGCAATACTAAAAGTCATGAACCAGCATAAAAATCATGAGATCTGTCACAGCTGACACACACACATATGTACTTACTTACTCAAAAGTGAGTACACGGCTCCCTAGTTGCGGGTTATACATTAATGGCTTTATGTTGAATGTCAGCATGTCAGTGTTGTCCCATGAAAATATATCAAATATTTTGTGAGATATGTATGCTCAAATGTTGATGTGTTTAGTTTGTTTTCACATATTTAAATATGAATATGCAACAAACTCTAAACGCTTTAAGAATTGAGTTTGGCTTTATATTTTGGTCCTTATCAAAGTGGGCCAGTAGTTTTCCACTTGTTTTGGTGCACTTGGCTGTAGGTTTGTCTCTGTGGACCGCACCTGTTCATACAGTCTAACCAGGGCATCAACTCTGTGTATTTCACAAAACAACCTGATTTTCATGTGGTTAGAGATGTTTAAATTTAAATTTGACTTGAAAATAAACTCTAGTTTCAGGGGAGTGGTGAATTCACTGTGCTTTGTCTGAGTTATCATCATCTTCTTGATCTGTTCAGATACCTGTGTTGTCTAAAATGGGATTATGTGTGCATTTGATTGCATGCTTTCCTTTTATAGGTCACAGATAACTTGTAGCTGCCTGTCGTGTCCTGAGCGTATAAAGCAATCACTCACACAGCAAAAATATTTCAAGACTTCTAGAACTTGATGTGACGTGCCTTTAGATAGAAGGAAAACAATGAAACGTGTTTTTTGTTTTCATAGGAATGGCTTTTGCTTCAGGTATCTTCAGTATCTTTGATGCAATTTCTAATAATCCTTTTGTTTACGGTTGCCGTAGGGCCACAGGTGTGTCAGAGGAAATGAATCAACCCCTCTTTGAACAAATCAATGACTCACAGGTTAAGCAGTTTGGATACGCTGCTCTAATAGTGTGCTGTATTAGCTCAGCTAAAGCTGAGAAACTACACACCTTTTAACTCTGTTAATTACGCATTTCCAAGAACACCTCGCGCTGTGTCATTAAATTTTCAGAAGCCGTATGTCTCAGTTGGCTTCAGGTAATGAGTATCCATTGTCCCAGCTGTGATTTTCCACTGACATCATGTGTTTTTATCCTGCATGGAAAACTGTATCAGCGGGGGAAGCATTGAAATTATTTTATACAAGTTCTGCACAAGATTCCACTTGGAGAAATGCTAGAAACATATACTTTTATCTTCTCTTGTGTCTGGCTGGAGGTTTTACTTCTTTTTTTCTAATTTGTTTTTTTTTTTTGGTGTAATGTGGTGCACCTTATTCACCTAGTTTGACTCTTTTCTCAGTTCTTTTGCTTTTGTCATTTATAAGTGTAGAAGTTTAGAAGTGTTGAATTTACCTAACCGAATTATGTCAACTGGTTCAACTAAACCAAGTTGAGTAAATTGCTTTACATTAGTGGAACATGCACATACATAAATGCCTCCTTTCACAATGAGTATTTGCTAGGTGTTTGATTTTAAAGTAAAGAAGTAAAAGTGTAATTTGTAATTGCTTAATGAAGCTGCAAACAGCATCAGACATACAGTATGACTTCGGAGAACAGAACTGATGTATGACTTAATCTATTGTGTAACTTTTTTACTTTAAATAACTGCCTACTTTAAAATAATGAGGCATCATACTGTAACTTGTGTCTTTAAAACATGGAGCTTAGGAAATATGAGGCATATAAAAGAAATAGATAATTAAAATTTAAATTCATAGTGACTTTGCAGTTTTCAAAGCCTTGAATGTTTAATTCTGTGACTTTGGAAATGTCAGCTCTGTACAGAAGTAAAATGAAGCACAGCTTTGAATTTGCACTGTCATTGTTATGACTCAGCATTTCACAGCCTCTCAAATATTCTTCCTCTTTCTTTTTTTTTCTTCCTCTCAGGTTTTAGCAGCAGCTTGGGGGGAAAAGAAACCATGTGACCACAGAGATGTTTACTGTAGCCATCAGCTGGCTGGAACCAGTTTGGGATAGAAGGAACTGAAAACTGTAGATGGCTATCAGGCATTTTTAGTTTCTTTGTGCAACTGTCACGTCCATGTTGATTTTTATCAACATAAAATAAACTGCTTTCTTCTTACAAAGTTAAATTTTTTATTTATTCATTTTTATTAAAAAACAAAAACAGACTATACACAACCTAAGAAAAAATCTTATATCCCCCCCCCCCCAAGAATATATTAACACAAAAGTTACAAAAAAAAACCCATCAAAACTGTGGCGAACAACAAGTCATATAGATACCCATTTTTCAATTTCATATTTCTTTAACAAACCAACTTATATCTTTTTCTTAAACATAAACATTGATCTGGCATTTTTAGATTTAAATTTATTTTTATTTAGATTTTTTTTTCTTCAAACAAGTCCCTTAGTTTACAAGTCACTGAACATAAAACAGTGTTTAACACAACACCTACTTACTGCCTGCTATGCCTACAGGCATGAAGGGCAACAACAAAGGTCTTCAACTCCTTTGTTCTGGGCCAAAATCTGAATGATACCCTATAGGTGTGGTTTGGTCTTTCACCACTGACATCCATTCAAGTAGCTTCAAATATCTCTGGAAGCCTATCCAGTTGTTTTGCATCCTTCAGCTGTTGTTCCCTTGGCCAAGTTGAGTTTTTTTTAATGAGACTAGATGGCTAGTTCAGTGTCCAACACACCCAACCTAGAAGACAAGTGGATCGCTTTCCATCTTACCTCTCCAGCACTGGTGACCCTATGACTCCCACCAGTATAGCTCCAGGTCATTGAGACCCACAGACTCCCTGATCACTGGGGCTTAACAAGAAACACTGTTGCAAAGTTATTGTCGTTGCTCACTGTTGAAGACAAAGTAACAGATCTACTACATATTTGTTGATGTGTGTTCATTTGTTTGCACCATTAGCAAATTATCTCATGAACCACTTGAATGTAATGAAATTGTCAGAGGCCGAATGTTTTTGCAGTGTGACCACATCGCAGTCATATATAATAATATAAATGTTTGTCATGAAAAGCAGCAACTGTAGAAATCCTTCAAGGGAATGCTTGGCCTTTAGATGTTAATAATAATAATAATACATTTTATTTATAATGCACTTAAAAAAATCTCAAAAAGCTACAATTAAATACAAGAGCAAAAAAAAGAATTATTCATGTTAGCAAAACACATTAATTAAAAGAGAATCAATAAGAACAATAAATAAAAAGAAAGGTTTTGAAGCATGACAGTCTGTGGCAGATGTTAATAATTAGGATTTTTTTTTCTTTTAATTTGACTAGAGTTGAACATTTTTTAGAGCAAACATTAAAAAAAACTTGTTCTAAAATATATGAGACTGAAGTCAACAACATACCACTTTGAAGGGCCTCCGGTTATTTGTAAGTTTCTTAAACCTTTTATGTTAACTAAAGTGATGTTTTAGGGTTTAATTGACCTGGAATTTGAGGCAATGCTTGATTTATATGTAAACACCAACAAGACTGAAAGTAGAAAGGTCAATCTGTAACATTCAGTTTGGCAACATAGTTTTGTCATATTTTTTTTCTGTTGTAGTTACCTATTTTGACAACTGGTCATGAAGATATTCAAGTCACTGAAGGATAGCTATGGTGCTGAGGACTGTTTCTTGAATAGATAAAAGCAGTCTGCATTGCTGGAACATATTCTTGCTTTGTAGGCGTTGTGATCTCAGAGTCAACATTTGAGCACTGTGGCAGTATTTGCCTTGGTGGTTTATATTTGCGTACACAACACAAGCCAGTAAAAAATGGCAAACATGACATTATGTATATATTTGAGCAAATGCAAAGTACATTTACAACATATTTTCTAAAATGGCTGACATTTTGGTAATAAGACTTACTTTTTCCAGGAGAACTTCATTTATTTCAAACAGGTTAAAAAGGCCTTGTAACAAAATGAAATAGGGCTTCCTTGGAGCATATTTCACCTTGTACTGTAGTTATTCTCAAATAACTCCTGAATATATTTGCTTCCAGCTTTTAATCATTAACATAAACTAAGAAACAAACAAAAGCACTAACATGTACTGCTTTTTATTTTAAATAGGCACTTGTGCTGAATTATATCTCTGATTCTATTATAGGGAAACAGGATTGTGCTTTTCATTTATTCTACTTGGCTTTGTACGTGTTACTCTTGCACAGTGGCATGTAGTAATAATTAGCAAAGAAACAGCAAACAAGCTGTCAAATGACTTCATTTTATTGCAGTATTAGTGTGCTTTTTATTAGTAAGACCAAGAGAATATAGCTGCAACTAAACTTAACTTCTGTCCACTCAGGAGTGCAGATGTAAAATAAATGACTAACACGTAATAAAAGATGAAACTTCCCCACAAACAGGTGTATGAATATTTTAATTAAGAAAAAAACAGGTGCTCATATTCATAAAAACTATGGCTTTTAGACAGATTAACTCGTTTTGCTAGTTTCTGGAATGATACATTTTAATTAACACATTATTCCACAATTTAAACATAAACATAGACATTTTATGGTGAATGTTTGCTCTGCATAATAAGTAACCCTGAAGGCTACAAGGTACAATATTATTGTCCAGTACAAAAAGATAAACAGAGTGCAGGAAATGTGGACTGACTTGACAACATTTTCTTACCAAGTCACTGATAAAACTCAGACAACTTTGTTTATATTTCCCTGATGAAGGTGCCAAGGTCATAGGTTGGCTCTTATCAGTTAAACCCTCTGATGAGGACATTTAGGTTATAAAGCTTATGACCAAAAATAAGATGTAGAAAACTCACTAACTTACACAGCTCGGTTTTAGCCCAACAAGCAAATAGCTTATGAAAGTTAGGTTTTATTGACCTTCAAAAGGAATGATCCAGTTGCTGGACATCTCATCATGTCACCATCTCCTTTCTTGATAATTCCCCTTTGTGAACTACTCAAAACTCTCAACCATTCTGTTAGAGCTAGGGGGGAAATTTGATTTACAGAAAGCACCATGTTTTTTTTTTATTCCTTCCTTTCTGAAACACTGATTCTTTACTTCCACATAAACAACATGAAACTCGTGGTTCTGTCTGAATTGCACTTCCTGCTTTGACACAGTGAAGATTTACCAGCTCTGGCTATCTTTAACACAGTTTGACAATGTTTACAGAATGTTAATAACAATGCTATTTATAATACTATGCACTATGAAAGTATTGATTCCTACCTATTGTAAAATTAAATCTTTATATACTCTTTATTTTCTTCGATGCTGTGCTCTTTTTGTCAATCAGTGACTGCAGTTGAATTGATTGATTTCAGGTCACAGTCACTACTTTCCTCTCTCAGTCACCTCATGCAGTAGGAATCCAAACACTTTTCCACTGGACAGATTTTCTCCACACGTCTTCCAGCAGAGACGGATGAGACTGGGTCCACTCCGTCCTGTCCTCATCCTTCTGACAGACGAGCCACAGGGTTTTTAGCGGGCTGGTGCAGGTGTACTGGAGGTACTGACAGCCCTACAGCAACAGGGGAAGTTATTTACCCATCATGTTACGTCACTAATAATAATATTCTTTAAGTTCAGTTTGTTGTACTCGCCTCAGCACTGCCCCAGTACCAGATGGCCTTGATGACACTATGATTAGCAAGAGCCACTGTCAGCTGGTCTCGACCTCCTGTAATGATGTTTACCAAACCTGCAGGCAGGTCTGAAGACTGGAGCACCTGAGGAGGGCAAGAAGGAAGAGGGAAACTATAAATATGAAATGTGATCAAATAAACACCTTTTTTTGTTTGAGTTAATGATTTCAGGAAACATAATTTGAAAATACAGTTCATTAACCTGTGGACAAATCTTGAACCTGAGTGACTTAGGGTTTTAACTCTGATGTTATCGCACTTACTTGAGCAAAAGCCAAAGCCGGCAGGGGATACTTTTTACTAGGGATCATGACGACTGCGTTACCAGAAGCGACAGCTGCCCCGAGAAGTGTTACCAGGGAGAGCAGGGGATTTTTGTCAGGTAGGACCACCCCGATGACTCCCAAGGCTTCAGGGAAGGAGAGAGCAGTGCCTGACTGTGGCATGGGCTGAAGGAGGAGGAGGGACAAATATTAACAGAATACCATCATCACCACCTTACGTTACTTTATATTCTGATGTCACTGAAGGCCTCACCAGTGATCCTCCCTGCATTTTATCACAGTAAGCCGCCCAAACTCTGAGCCTGGCTACACTCAGCTCCACTTCCTCTTCAGCCTCAGCCAATGAGACACCAGTCTGGGTGCTGACTGATGCTACTATCTCCACCTTCTTGGCCTCTAAACTTTTCGCCAAAGAGTAGAGGGACTGAGCGCGTGCAGAAGAACTCTTCTTCATCCAGCTAAAAGAAAAGGGGAAAGGGGTGTCCAAATAAACAAGAGGCTGTTAGTTTTTCAAGTTAGTACAACCTCAAGTCCAATGAAGTTGAGACACTGTTAAAAACATAGAGCTAATTAAAACCTATATTCCATTGAATATGGTACAAAGACAAAATATTAAATGTTCAAACGGATAAACTATTGTTTTTTTTGCAAATGTTCAGTCATTTTGAGTTTGATGCCTGCAATGTGTTCCAAAAAACACATGAGACGAGGGCAACAAAAGACTGGGAAAGTTGAGGATGGGGTGAGGTTCACCACTTTGTGAACTGCATGAGCAAAAATTCCAACAGTTTAGGAACTTTTCTCAATTTACAATGTCTGATTTTATCATCTACAGTCCATAATATCATCAAAAGATTCGGAGAATCTGGACAAATCTCTGCAACTAAGCAGCAAGGCCAAAAGCCAACAATGATGTCCTGTGATCTTTGACCCCTCAGGCAGCATTGCATTAAAAAATGATACCATTCTGTAACGGATATTAACCACATGGGCTCAAGAACACTTCAGAATGTCTGACCATTGTCAGTGAGCACAGTTTGTCTCTACATCTACAAGTTAAAACTCTACCATGCAAAGCCAAAGTCATAGATCAACAACACCCAGAAACACTGCTGACTTCTCTGGACCTGAGCTTATCTGAGATGGACTGTTGAAAAAAAAAGAAAAGTGTCCTGTGGTCTGATGAGTCATTTCAAATAGTTTGTAGAAATCATGTACATCATGTTAAAGAGGAAAAGGACTGTCAGGATTGTTATCGGCACAAAGTTCAAAAGCCAGCATCTCTGATGGTATGTGGGTGTATTAATGCCCATAACTTAAACATCTGTGATGACATCATTAATGCTAAAAGCTATACAGGTTTTGGAGCAGCATATGCTGCCATCAAAACCACACCTTTTTCAGGAACGTCCTGCTTATTTCAGCAAGACAATGCCAAGTCACATTCTTATAACAGTGTGGCTTCGTAATAAAAGAGTTTAGTACTAGACTCACCTGCCTGCAGTCCAGACCTGTCTCCCATTGAAAATGTGTGGAGCATTATGAAGCTCAAAATACAACAACAGAGACTCCGGACTGTTGAGCAACTGAAGTTGTTCATCAAGCAAGAATGTGAGAAAATTCCAGCTACAAAGCTTCAACAATTAGTGTCCTCAGTTCCTAAACACTTATTGAGTGTTGTTAGAAGGAAAGCTGATGTAACACAATGGTAAACATGCACCTGTTCCAGCCTTTTTACAATGTGTTGCAGGCATCAAATTCAAAATGAGTAAATATTAATATATATATATTTAAATATCTTGTCTTTGTAGTGTATTAAATTGGATATAGGTTAAACAGGATTTGCAAATCAATGTATTTTGTTTTTATTTAGGTTTTGATCCATTTTCTGACAGGGTGTTTGTTTATTAGACTCCAGTATATTATACTCTGTTAATAATTATCCATACTGTGCTCACTCAGTATGACTCAGCAAAACCTTTCTTATCAAGCTTACATTAAACTTTGACCAGTGATTAACAGACCCAAAAGAGACACAAGATTATTGGGCAAAAAAAAAGTTTTCCTCTAAATGTTTTAAAACTTGAATAATTTTTTTTAGATAAAAGTTCATTCTCAGCTGAAAATGTATTTTTGATCAAAAAAGTCATGTGCTGACCCAAAATAACTTTCACAATATAAAGGAGTTAAATAGATTTCATTGTTTATGAGCCAGCCAACATGTCTTTACAGGGCTGTATTTTCACAGTAAAATTTACTCAACTTGTTCTGACAGAAAACTGAACTCATTTCACCCTCTTTAAAAATGTTCACTCAGCTAAAGTAAAAAATACAACTAGGAAAAAACTGTAATTTAAACAGCAGAACACTGTAGTTTAGTAAAAGCTGCCTCAAAATTAAACCCCTTTTCATTGTCATAATAGAATATTAGACAAACCAACTTAAATGTAGTTTTGGCAATTTGATGTCTAGTTTTATGGAGGTTACAAACAATAACCTACAGCAGCTGTAGAAACCTCTGAGAGTTCTTTGTGCAAACATTAATAGGTAAATCTTTATATGGCCAGCAATTTAATATTTATTCCAGCAAAAATGTTTTTGAAATTTCAAACAGGATATGCCTCAGGGTGCATAAAATGTGCTACAGCTAACTGCTGCTGAAGCTATTTGCTCTCGCAAATGTTTACAAAACTCTATATGAATAATCTTGTTTACCATCAAAGCTGATGAGAGAGTCAATATTTATAAAATGGTGTCTGAATGAACCACTATAATGATTTGGGGTTGTTTTAAAGCAGCAGCACTGTTGTTTTAGCTGTTAGCTCATAAATCCTGTTGGATGTTCAAAGAACTAGCTACAAAAGCTAAAATATTCATTCTTATTATTTTTTCCAAAACTTCACTTCAAAAATGTCCAATATTTCCTTTCAAAGGGAAAAAATAATAAATGTTTTATTTAAAGCTTTATGAAGAACAATCTTTATCAATCAGGTTCCCATTTTCCTGTGCAGCTATTAACAAATCCAGACTATCTTATGTCACATTGCCATTTATAGTAATAAAATTTTAGATTTTACTTATTATTTTTTAAAACCTCTTGGTAAATTAAAAACAGTTTTTTAGGTTTGAAGCTTGTTAAAGTCAGTTTCTGGGACAGATCCCATCACATGAACATGTTCACAAAGATCAATGTTTTGTGGTTCGATATGCTGGACTTTGATACCACAGAGATACTCTTTGTGTGCATGCATTTATAAAACTCTTCTCACCCAGGCTGCACTTTGATAGCAGCCTCCACAGCATTGCGAACATCTTTCCGACTTCCTTCAGGACAAATGGCCAACACACTACCGCCCCCTGGTGCCTGCACTGCCATACTGCAGCCTGACACTGATTTACATACTTTGCCTCCAACAAACTGCAGGTAGGATGGAGGAAAACTGGAAAAATCCACACAGAACAGAAGACAACCTGTTTAAATCTTCATTAAGGTCTTAATAACATCATGTATACTTTACACTGAAAAGATCAATAAAATACTACCTCGTAGGGTCCAAAGAAACAGGAATGACAGCTTCTGTTCCAAACTTTGAATAGTCCATGGAAACAGGAGAGGAGCGAAGACAAGAAGAGGAAGAAAAGGACGATTGCAGAAAGTGGTACAGACCCTAATGAGAAGTAAAGAACATGTAAAAATACAATAGCAAAAAAGTAAGGGTTTCACTTGAGCCTACATTAGCAAAAGGCTAGCCAAAAGTAATAAAAATGTTAACTAAAAGCATCAAATGGCTAGCTAGAAGATACAACTAACAAATGATCAGATAAAACATAAACGTAGCAAAAGGCTATGTTGAAGCAGTTTTTAAAGAGAACAACGTTTTTCAGGGAATCAAACAAATCTCAATGCATTTATATAAGAATTTACAAAAAAAACTCAGGAGCTTTATCTCAAATCATATGAACCTTATTTATATACGAATGGCCAAAATAGCACCATGTGTGCAGAAGTAATTATATCACAAAAATGATAATACAAAATAAGAACAGGAAAATAATAATGCTGAATCAGTATTCACACTATTTAGGTTTGGTTGTTAACATACCTCCTGTCCTCCATCAGTGCAGGAGCCACTGTCTTTGTGCCCTGTCACAGGCAGACAGGGATCAAACACAGAGCTGGAATTCACCCACACTGATCCAACCGACAGACTGAGAGGAAGAAAGGACACAAACATGGAACAAACAAAACATAATGAATAAATAGAACTAAAAGGACAAAAAAGAGACTGAAAAGTCACATGAAGAGAAGAAAGCTATGATGTTTACCTCTTTGCTGTCTCCAGAGCCAGAGTGAGATCTTCAGTCCAGATGGATGCTGCACGGCCATGAGGACTGTGGTTTCCTGAACAAAAACACAAAGACTTATCATTGTGTTTAAACACAGAGACTATAGTTAACTACTTTTTATTTAGGCCACGTTCACAATAAACAAAGACCCCACTACACTGTCCATGACCTACTATCTATGAAAACGTGGCTAGACTGCAACAAATTTAGAAAGCCTTCAATCTGAGGACCCTGAGGACCATGCCAGTCCATGTGGGTGCCATGTCATGGGTAGGCTGCAACCAATCTCCATCATGCTCCACTCAAGACTGATACAAATAAATGAATTACAGCGTGGTCCTTATTCAATGTGAAAGGGGCCATAGGAGAAAAGCTAACTTTGGCCTCTTTCCTTACCCACAACAGCAGCTTCTGCATTGCTTCTGAAAGTCATGAGAGGCAACAGAGGTCCAGGAGAGGGGCTGACCACAAAAGGTGAGGAGGGGGCCGCGCCACAAAGAACCGTGGGAGGAAACTGGGCACCAGGAGGAGCAGCACAAGACTGAACCAACTGAAAAGAAAAGAAACACAAGATAACTCAACCTGTAAACACATGTCTTTTTTTCTGTTTCTTTTGTTACATAATATATACCAAGTTTGCAGATTAGAGCTCTCTAGTCTCATTCATAAGACGGCTCAGTCCGGGTACGACACATGTTCTGTCAAACTGCAATATCTTTGGTACTTTTTATGGATTTAACCAGAAAGTGAAGCACAGGCTTTGAGGAGCTAAGAGTCATTACGCTTAAGGTTTGACAAAACGTCTAGTCCCATCTAAACTTTAGATGTTTTAAGGTGGCAGGCAACAAGCTGGACCTTTAAAGGGGCGATGTTATGTGCTTTCCAAGCCTATATTCCAAATTTATACTAAAATAAAGTAACTATGTCAAATG
>JARVGW010000194.1:1564371-1602696 GCA_031762495.1 Anablepsoides rubrolineatus
ATTATACTTCCTGCACTGAACCTTGTGAAATGGTCAATGGCATGTAGATACCATGTTCCTGGCTCAAGTTCATGCAAGTCCACAGCTACAGTTTCATTATATGTTGAAGCCATGGGTAAACCCACTGCAGGTTTATGTTTAGGTTTACTGTATCTGATGCATATTTCACATGTTTTTACAATGTCCTTCAGAATTGTGATGCTTTCATCATCACTGTTACCTGAGCAAGACAAGAGTTTTTTCAGTCTGTCAACAGAAGCATGTCCAAATTGTTTATGTAGCTTTAGCAGTATTGTTTTTTTTTCATTTGTTGTCATGTTTTCTGTCACAATGAGTATTTCATCTTCATCATTTGATACATCATTTTTTATCTGGCTTTCCTTTCTCAAGTTCACACAATAATGTCCAGAAGATGTCAGTTCGAGTTTTACAGGTTTGTTAAACATTGTTGCCTTGTCTTGAGCAATGTCCAAAACGGCACTTGCTCTCTTCAATGAAGTTTTGCTTAAAAGCATCGGTATATCTGCTGGGACTACTTCTGTCTCTATTTTGCATTTAGTTTCTCCAACTTTTGCCGGCAAAATCACTTTTCTTGTGGACTGCACAATTTTTCCATCCCCAAACCGGAAAGGTTTTGCACTCTTTTCATCTGTTATTTTTATTAGCTCTTTCTGAGGAAGTCCACTTACATAATCTGCAAGCCATTTTTCTCCACAGACGGTTCTTGTACAGGCAGTGTCAATAACAGCAGATCCTAAAGCTTCCACCATAAAGATCTGAGCATCTGAGGGAGATTCGTTTGAAAACAGAGTAATATTACACTCTTCAACATCATCTTTTGACTCTTCAACATTAGTTAGCTTTACATGCTCTCTTTTGTTGGGACAGTCCTTTGCCCAGTGATAAGTGCTTTGACATATTGCACATTTAGTTCTTCTCCCATATTTGTCCAGTGGATTAGTCCCTGCAGCCGTTCTTGAGCGTTGCTCTGAGTTTGAACTCCGTTCACGTTTTCCTGTGTTTTTTGTAAAGAAGGCGGAATCGCCCCCTTGTGGCGGATTAACGTTATCGCCAAAAATTCTTTTCAAGGCTGACTTCATATTATCTAAAGAAACGGTGGAACATGCGGTAAGAGCCAACTGTTTGTCTCTAATGTTTAGCCCTGCTGTATCTAGTAGCTTGAATGCTAAAACTGCATCTGGCAGTTCCATTTTGAACTTACGTAACTTGTTGTATCGTCGTTCAAACTCGATGATGTAATCCATCATGGACATGCCGTCCTGTCTGTTGATCCGATCAAACTCTGTGTAAGCTTCGTATTGTCGATCCTTTTCTTCTTTTAAAAACACAGAGTCCAGCTTGGTTAGAAGAACATTCATTCCTGAATCGGCATTAAGGTCTCCCGCAGCAATTTCTAGCGCGCTTTCCCTCGCTCGTCCTGTTAGCGACAGGGTAACTGCCAGGGCCTGCTTCTTTTTGTCCAAGTCGGTAACGAGTCTCCAGATTTCAATCTCATTTTTCCAACTTTCGTAAGACGTCTTCTCATCAAACTGTGGAGGAACTTTGTAATTTCCAACAGCGGCCATCCTCTGCTACCAATGTTAAGTCAATAATCACACCGCTGATGGTAGAATCTCCAGTTTAATGGCCGCTTCCTCGAACTCTCCGCCAGAACACGTTGTACAGAGAAAAAAACATTTTTTACTTCCTGACTCCTCCTCGACTCCTCCTCCTCGCCCTATACCTCACAACAAATAAATGCACAATGGGTTCCATACAACTTAACAGTAATATTCCACTTTTATACTGGAAGAAATGTGACTACCCCCAGTTTCGATTTCAAGATGGCGGCTACTCGCAGCTTTAGAAAGTTAACTCCATAATCTTTACTGTTAATTACCGTTCTTAATGTTTTGTGCATGTTTAATAACTTGTACAAGTAGTGCATTTTATGTGCATGCTGTTCTTATTAAAATCAGTGTTTATTTGCATGACGTACGTAGTAGAGCTCTCTTTTAGTCATTGTTTACATTGTAGCAGTGTTGTAGCTAGGTTAGCGGCAGCAATACAATAGCCTGTCGGCTAACTGGAATGCACTTTCATATGGTTTGTTGGGAAATGACGTCGCTACCATTTACCAGTTCCGGGAATACGATGTAAATGGAAGTGTACTGGGAAGTGGGAATTTCCCGCGTACAAGTTGCAAATTTAAACTGGAATGCCCCCTCCAGTGGGAATTCCCTGTGAGAAAATAGGAGAGTTCAGAATTCAAGATGGCGGCTCTTCACCACAACTAAACAGTGAGTAAAACTCTCTTACTTTTACTTTTAATAGTATTTCTGTATTATCATTATTATTATTTTTACATTTAGTCAGTTGTACACATAGTACTTTCTAGTGTTTATAAGAGGCTGTGTTAACACGCTGTTTCTATGCAGGAAACATCACGTAGAGCTCAGTTATTGTTTGTTAGCAGTGCTCAGCCATAGCAATGAGATGAGGATTTTTTTTTTGTTTGAAGTTAATTACAACTGGCCCTTTGAGGGCCAACATAATGGTCATGTGGTCCACAGTGAAAATGAGTTTGACACTCCTGGTCTATGCTATGCTAACCTAAACATACTCCCCTGGAATTTATTTACATTGATCTTTCAACTTTTCTTTTAGCCAAAGTTTGTACTAAAGTCTGGGGTTCTCCTTTGGTGCTCAGAGCTGTAGTGAAAATTGGAGACATTCATCTAATCAGAAATAATGGATTTAGTGTCTCCATTCAGGGATTTTTAGTGCTTCTCACCACAAAGCTCCACCCTGAAGGTATCGTAGTTTTGAAAGTACTAACTCCCTCTCAGGGTGGTTTTCAGGGGTGTAAATTTCTACTTTTATTTATTTATTGTGCTTATTTCAAAACAGATTGAGGGTCTAAAAAAACCCGAGATACAGACAAAGATGCGTGTTTTACCCATGGCCAACGCCGGCAGGACTTTGAGCATCAGGGAATAAAGGGAGCAGTCATCAGAGGTAACAACAACCACCACACCTAGAAAACAAGGGAAAAATAGACATAAAAACACAATTCCTAAAATTTGACAGACAATAAAAGCTTTACATTAAACAGATATTTCAAAATATTTGAATTGGAGTTCTGTGGAAAGGTTATCAGTGCAGATAAAAAAAATTACCAATATCTTACAACTCCATTTTTCTCAATTTTACAGCAGGTCATGCAAAAACACTTTACACCACTGTCATTTTCACATGACATGAATGTTCAAATAGAATTGTGTGGTTAGTTTGAAAACACAAACCATAGCAGCACTTTTGATGTAATTTGAAGCAGTTCACAGTATTTCTGCCAAAACATTTGTGTAATGTGAAATCAATGGTGATGTAAAGGCTCAAATACTGTATTAATGTTTGCATAAACTGCAGAAAGAATGGTACTGAAAAAAAAAAGTCTACATGAAAAGTTCCCATTCTGGCTTCAACTTCTAGAATTTGAATATAGGTCTAAACACGTTCAGCCTACAATCAGCTCAGACTAGCTGTTAGCTAGACCTAAACTCTATTTCTCTGAATGGAGATTGTTTAAAAAGCAATCTTCGCAGCACTGAGATATTAATTGTTTATAACCATTTCGCAGAACCCCACTTCTAAATGCCCTTCTGAAAGCGCCTGATGTTTTCTCACCAATAGGAGACCAGTTGGAGATGAGAGTCTCTCTGAGCTGAGCCCAGCTGCTGTAGTACTGCAGCAGTCTGATCAGGGACGAGAGCGAGCAGGAGGCTTCACACATCTCACACAGCTCCGACACACACTGACCGTGCAGTCCGAGAACACTCACCAGCCTGCGAGGCGCACAGAGAGGGAAATCATTATTGACAAAAACAGAGAGATCAGGAGGCTCCGGACATGTTGGGAACGTGGTTTATTAGACCTGAGCAGGACTTTGGATATCTGGGAGCAGGTTAGGCTGCTCCACGACTTGTAGCCGCTCTCAGCAGATGAGGCACACTGAGAAATGTCTCCATCCTCAGCGGATATGGTGCTACACAACATGACACCTGGTAAATAGGAAAAACAAAATGTTAAGTTTCACTGTTTGTCTTAAAATAGTACAAAATTAGAAGTGTAAGTTGATATCCAACTCCCACCCTTAGAATCAGTCAGGGAGCAGGTCTGTCTGTCTGCTGGACGGACAAACTTGCCATCAATGAAGAGACCGAGCGAACGGGAATGATGATCCAACCAGGCCTGATGAAGAACAAACTAAATGGTTCATTCCAAATACAAAAACAGTCCACAAGATACAATACAACACGCACTAATGCATGGTACATCTGTGCCCTCATGTCACACAGTGCTCTACTATATCTCTCCACAAATCAGTGTTTTAGATCGTATTCATGCACCGATGGGGCACATCAGAGGCAGTGGGTTCAGTGTTTGCAGGGACACTTCAATGACTGAATAGCGATGGAATCGAACCGCCAACTCTCTCATTGGAGGGCGACTCCCCTAACCACTCAGCCACAGCTGCCCAACTGAAGAGGAAAAGACTTGCACTGAAGCTTTCCACATATGATCTGGAAAATTTGAATCATGAACAATTTACACCACTAGATGTAGCCTGGCCATTGCCTTCCTACACAATTCCTCTCGATTCTAATCTCCCTTCTCTGCTTCGTCTGGGTCTACTCCTATAGACACAAATTCCTCCGGTAGAATTTCAATTGGGTCAATCAGCGAACAGAAGGAGGAGTTGTGAACAATGTCAATTTTTTTGTGCTGTGTTAGTCTGCCTGTACTTTAGCAATGGCAGCGGAGGAAGTGAAGTCATTCAGTTTGTGATGATTCTTAAATTTGTCTCACAAAAAACAGTCACAATACTTGAAATATATTGACTACAATTTACTGCAGTCCAAGCTGAGATAATGATATTGTGATGACAATAAATTTTTGGTATATTGTGCAGCCTAAATGCAGAGCATTTTTAGGCGCAATTTTGTAGAAAATAGCTGATGGATGCTGGAAATTGTTGCACTGACACCCTTCAAAAGCTCTTCAGAAATGTTCTGGGTTTAATCTCAAACTCGGATTCTATTGGTGAAGAAGATGCCTCCTCTGTTTGTCTGGTTAGTGCATCAATTATTTACAGAGACACCAGACCAAAGTACAGAGCTCAGCCTCTCGCACAACTACCTTTAAGCATCTCTGACTTAGACCAATTACTTAAGCAGTTCAGTTTAATATTAAAAGCTGAAAACGGTAATGGTAGTATTTTTGTTCATCTTCTCTATAAAACTTGAAAAGTGCCCTAATTAAATTGTCATTGATAATGAAACTAATCATATTGCAGATTAAACTCTATTGAGGTGCCTCTTTGTAAAACCATGCACATTTATCAGTGCCAATATTAATTGCGAAAGAAAAAAATATGTGACACAGCTCAGGCATTTCAGATAGTTTGTTCAACTTTAAATTACACAAATTAGTTCCCACATACAATAGATCTTAAAGATATGGGTTTAACACACTACTTAGATAGTCTTGGAGATATCCAGAAATCTATTTATATGAAATAATAAAATTAAGTCATTAATACATTTTAGTTTGTAACATTACACTTGTTTTGGCTGATTAGTAATGCTTTTTGTGCTTCAGCAGTAGTTAAGATCACAAAGCTCTAAAACTCTTTTTTTCTTAAAGTCTAAATGAAAACGTTTGGAACTACTAGTCTATGTCAATTAATGTACATTAGATTATCTGTTTTGCAATGGTCTGAATTCTACAAACTAAAACATTTAAATAAGAAAAATGTGTAAAAATGACTTAGAATGAAAAATATTAGTTTGATGAGACTCCTTGACTATTCAGAACTAAATCCAGCACAGCCAAGTGAAATCACATGTTTGTCTTGTGAGTTCTTATTAAACTTTAATTCATTAGTCAAACAAGAGTGAACTGGAGCTGCCGAGAACACATGCACATTTTAGATTTTATTTTATTTTTTACCTACAGATGATGCTTTTAATTGATATAAAAATCCTGAGAACTTCACCTGTGCAGAGGCTGTACTAGAAGCTGATGCATGTCCGTACTCCATGCTTTGGAAGATTTCATACACAGTCTTCGTGGTACTACCGGCCATAATAATGACAACTCAGTCAGGAAGCAAATCTCGCTCCGTCGCAAGTTTCACGATTAACTTCAAAATGAATGTTTTTATTCTAACTTTTGTGAAATGAAGTGAGTTCAGCTGAAGTTCAAGGCAGTGCTGTCCCTCAAATACAACGTGCTAACTTCGCTTCTGCAGCATCTGCCTCTAATTACTTCCGGTGTTGTGCAGAAAAAGTGCTCCGTGTGTCACATTTAACTCTGTGCTTTTTCTTCTTGTTGTGTGTTTTAACGACAGTCAGAAATTAAATTAAATTCATTTATTTATTTTTGCAATTTTCTAATTTGTATCATATTTATATTTATATCTACATATTCATTTAAAGTGTAAAATAAAATACTTTAGGAGCAACGAATTTCTTCTTGTCACACCAGTGTCCATAATAGTCTTATGCTAAATTTCTTTTAAATTATTCCCGTTTTATTTATAGTTTAGCTGGTCTATTATTTTAATTATTTAGATCAATTAGGTTCCCTTTCAATTCGAAACGTATGTAATATTAAATTGTTTGGTAACAGAACAGAAATTTAAGATAATTTAAATAAATTTACTTTAAATGTGCATATACTTTTTTATAATATTTTCTTACAATATAACATTATGATGTTTAAATTATATAAAATTTAAATGTCTGATACAAATGAACCCTGAATCTATCTGAAACCACAGCCAGCCTACGTTTCCGCACGGAAGTATTTTGGTAACGTACCAGCAACAAACGACCGATGAATTTGGAGGAAGTACAGAGAAATAGGTCCGCCTATTTTAGTTGTTTGGTCAGTGTTACTATCGGGTGATTTATTTAGGTTACAATACATATGTAACCTTAAACAAATCGTTTCCTAAAGTACAGGATAATAATCTTTAAAATGCCTCGGAGAAAGGTAAGGGAAACGTTTGTCCAGGGCTACAACAAGAAAGACACAACGTCATCGCTAATATTAGCAAATTTACAGATTAAAATCAAACTATAAGGAGTAAAACAAAGAAGACCTGGGGACTTCAATATGTTTATAAAGTGTTTCAAAATTGAAGAAGATATTTTCAATAAATAAAAATGCACTGGTGCTGTCGATTGAGTGCTAGAAGCTAAAAGCACTGGCTAATGTTAATTGAGAATAATCATGTTGTCTCCGACATGCTACTTCTTCTATTTAAATGTATTGGTTTGTGTTAGTTTAGACCGAGCAGCCACCACCTGAAAGGAAAAAATGGAAAGATAAAGCTGACTACAGGAACATACGTAACAGCCGCCTTAGCTAACCGATGAAACTAGCTGCTTTTTTTGAGTGCATGCAACGAAAGTCTGCACCAAAACATCCCCTGTGATTGGTCAGATTCATAACAAGCGCTTCGTTCATTTGTTCGTCTGATTTGAATCCCGCCTCCTCTTTAATTTAATTGGTTGTATGCAAATTAAATGCGCAGCCTCTTGTTGTGAAGTTGTCAAGATGTTTCTGTGCTGTCTCCACTTTTACTTTTGCTCAGACATTTTTTCCCATCCTTGGTTGTATTGGAGAGGTTTTTTTTTAGACAAAAGTAGTTTACTTAATGTATTTTACACACTTGTTTGCTACTTGTAATATTGACAATCTACAATATCCACTATAATAAGATATTGGACTTGTGTTTATTTTTGTTTCAGTCTATTCCTTTTATTCATTTTAGCTTACAAATCTTATTTTATTTTATCTTATTTTTTTGCTTCCTAATTAATGGTATTTTCAAATTAAACTTAAAAATTGTAAATGTTGAATCTGAACCAGAGCCAGAGGAGAGAAATCATAAAGTAAGGTCTGTACCCAAACATTATGAGAACTTTTTGGCAAATCTAAAATAGTAGTAGTAAGGCACAGAGCCAAAGAGCATGGGATCTCTGTTAAACTCACTGGTAACTAAACTAAAATAGATAAATATATTATCATTAATTAGTTAATTACAAAAGAAACCCAAATTAAACTAAACACGTAAAATAAGCACATTGTTTGTTGTTGACTGTTGTCGCTTCTCAGAGGACTACAGGCAGCAGCTCAGACGGAACAGAGGACTCAGATTTTTCTGCTGATCTTGAACACGCTGAAGCTGCCGAAAACCTGCGCAGGCGTAGTAGCATGCGCCTGACTCGATCGTCCCTGCGTCTCAGCCAGAGCTCACAAGGTACTAAAAAACCCACTGTTATCACCTTCTTTTCTCACTTCTTATCTGTATCAGTGTGTACATAGTGCGTTTTTTAAAACTAATAATATCCGTAAGAAAAATGAGTTCAAACAGGAAGCCCAACTTGGATTTTGCAAAACCTTTAATTTACCATAATATTCTCATTCAACACCAGTTTAGTTAAGAGCTACCACCAAGCAAGAGGCATTATGAAGGTCAAGGAACTATCCACACAGGTCTGAGACATAATTGTGGAGAAGTACATATCAGGTTTGAGTAATGAATTTATCCTAAACCCTGAATATCTCATTAAGCACCATTCAATTATTACAAAATCACAAGATTATGCCATCACAGCAAACCTTCCAAAGGAGGGTCTTCACCAAAATGCACAATCTGGGCAAGAAAGGCATTAAATAAACATTTACTTCAACTGTAAATCTACGACTGTAAAAATACTTTAGGCTAATATATACAGTAAATGTTTATCAAATAATGTCTAATGTTACAAGTAATCGAGGAACCCTTTAAGGAGTTGGAGCAGTTTGGTAGTGAAGAATAGACAAAAATTCCAGTGGTTAGATGGATCAAACTTATGGAGGCATGAAGGGACTTGATTTTGTAACCTCTGCAGAAAGTGGTTCTACAAAGAATTGACTTGGTTAAAAACTCTCAGTTAAAACTTTTTTATTCTAAAATATTTTTAATTACTTAAATCTAATTAATAGTCAATAATGGAGAGAGAACAGAGAGGATGAACATTTCTAATCCACTGGAACGGCAACAGTGGATGAGAGTCTCTAGGAACCAACATTTTCTTCTTTCTTGTAGAAAACTGCAGTTCTCCTGGCACCGGGGGTCCCGATGAAGGTCCTGATTCAGCGGCCGAGTCTACAGCAGCAGTGGCCGCGTCTGTCTTCTCCTCCGGGCGCAGGGTCACTCGCAGCCAACAGGGGGCGGCAAACACCACAGCAAAAAAATACCCACTGCGGCAGAGCAGGTCATCGGGCTCTGATACTGAAGCCAACGGTGAGGCTGCTAGTGCGTTTAAACTCCATTTATAATTGATCGAAACTCTTTTCCAATTCTGTACCACAGGTAAAAAGTTCTGTGTTCACTCTCTTCCTGAAGATTTGGGATAAAATGGGAACATGAAAAACAAACTGAGAGAACAGGGAGAGGCAACAGCCTAAGAGAGAGTTTCATGTTAAAGCTGAAAAAAAAAGTAGAAAAGAAAACAACACAAAGGTGAAGTTGTGAAGCAAAGCAGGATCTTTGTGTTTCTGTCTTTCATTTAGGTGAAGCTGAGGTTGGATCACAGGAACACAACGTGCCCCTGATTATAAAGCAGACTATTACATGTCGGCTGACAACTTAGACTTGTGTTATATCAGTGGATGTGAAGTTCTTCAATGAAAGCTGGAATTGTTATCCAACTTTACAAACTATATTTACAATCTTTAGTGTGGTTCTTCAGAAAAGTTAGGAACAATTACTTTATTATCTGAAGTAAATAGCTCTTTGAGTGCCCTCAGTTTGAAGAGACAGTGATTTATGTGAACTCCATTATTTAAACCTTTACCACTGTCATTTTCACAGTTGTTCCAAATTCCTGTGTGTGTGTGTAACATGATGGTGGAAGTAAATAAGATTCATAAAAATAACCATAATGTTATGTATAAATATATTTGTAATCTGAAATAGATGTCAGTTCAAAGGTTTATAAAACAGTAAATGGAGATGTTTTAGATTACCAACAAAATGTATTTTATTGTTCACAGTGAGGAGATTTGTCTCAGGCGTTAGTGCTGTGGTGTTGTTACAGTACACACAGAGAGCTACTCATGATTCAGAAATCACACGTCACTGCTGTTACTTAACAACGTAACATATAATCCATGATATGTTTAAAATCAGCTGGTACAGAGAGTTCAGTGAAAAAGTACAAATACTACCAGGACACACCAGTTACGCTCAGCAAAAGAAACAAACATCTGGAGAACATATGATACAAAATTTGTTGCAAACTAGACTAAAATTTAATTCATTTTGTTCAGCTGGTTTAATTTGTATCACAAAATATTATTCAAATTCTTTACACAGTGCCTTGTGAAAGTATTCACCCAGTATTTGATTTTGGTTATTTTATCCTATTGTTTGGTTCACAAGATGGCCTTTTTGATCTTAGCCACATTCTTAAAGACCTTGAGCTCATCAGCAGGTCTGAATTAAACTATTTTTCCAAATTAAAGTATTAATGAGCTATATACCCTCTGCTTCTAGGACTGGTTTAGTGTTTTGGTAAATAAATAATGACTTGGATTCATTTTGGATGCACGGTTGAGATCACCTCATTCTGGGACCTTTTTAAAACCAAATAGTATTTTTTCTTGTCCTTCCATCTTGTAACGGAAATATAGTGTTCCTATTTCTTGACTGTGGCTTTATTTGCGAAAGATCTTTGTGTTTTCGTAAAAGAATGGCTGTAAATCCATGTCGGATGTTTAGACATTTTTAGCTCCTATAACCATGCTCAATATCACTTCTTTGACTTACTGAGTCAGTGGTTCTAAATTCCAGTCTGCATGACCCACTACCCTGCATGTTTTAGTTGTTTCCCTGCTTTGGCACACCTGATTTAAATGAACAAGTGAATGGCAGGCTTCTGCAGAACTTAAAGACATGCTGGAGAGCAGGGAAACAACTAATTGAGAATTGAAAACCACTGTAACTGAGTTGACAGCCAGCTTCCTGGATTGGTAGAGTGGCAAATCTATAATTAGGGGATGCTGCATCGTATTTCTGTGGCTGCTGGTGTTGCTGCTCACACCACACCCTATGACCTGGGCTGAGATGCTGCATAGCTCAGTGTGACTGACAGAAGCAGCAAAGGAAATGGTTGAAATATGTCCGTTCATTCACCTGCCAGGTTCTCACATCTCCCTGGTGTTCTGCTGCAGTAATATCATTTTTCATTATTGGATTTATCTGACGGCTGCAGCTGCTCAGGGAGGGGGTTAATTTTATCTGTGGAAGTTATATGTGTGGTCTGCAGAGATTTGTTTTTAAATAACCCTGAGGGGATCACAGAACCTGAGAGATGGTTTTATCTCACAGGAGGCAGGTGAGTATGTATGGAAAACGGTGACTTTGACCCTTTGTCTCAAAAATGACTCGGCAGACGTAAAGCGAGGGGCAGACCGAGACGAGACCCCACCTCGCACCCCAACAGGCAACGCGCTGTCGTCAGAGTCAGACATAGAGGCTTCCAGCCCGAGCAACGACCATGTATCTTCAAGCAACGACATTGTGGTTTCACAAGAGGAGGACGAGAGGCTGGCCAAAGAGCTGTCACTCAAAGAGGCCGCCGCCCACGACCTCTCCCACCGACCCAAACGACGGCGCTTTCATGAAAGTTACAACTTCAACATGAAGTGTCCGACACCAGGATGTAACTCACTGGGTGAGGGCACACACACCACCCTGACACTTTTTATTTTATTTTTTTTTATCAAATCACGTTATGCTTCTTTGACCAGCTTTTTTATCATGTGTCACCTTTTTGTCTTCTCTTTCTGTCCTCTTCCCCTCAGGTCATCTAACAGGGAGACATGAGAGACATTTCTCCATATCAGGGTGTCCTCTGTACCACAACCTCTCCGCTGATGAATGCAAGGTATACACACCCACTCAAACACTTTCAGATAAATCAGCAAGGGTTCCAGGTTTGGAGGGGAGTGTGAAACTAGGAGACTGCAGGCTGTTTTCCAGGACGGCTTTACATGTTGTCTGTTCTCTATGCCAAAACATGTCACCAAACCACATTAAATATGAATCAAAACATTGGGCTCAATTGGGGATAATGTGCTTTGATTTTTTTGTAGCACTCTGATTTATGGTTTAGACAAAATGTGAAAAGATTAAAAAAAAAGAAATTGCAAAGCCTTCTACACACAAGTAAATTTTTGCAAAACAAATGAGGAAACCCAGCTTTGTTTGGAGCTTATTTTACATTAGAAACATCATTCACAGTTTAGATGGGTCACAGGACGTTGGACTTTACATGACTGGACTGGCATTTTCATATCTTCACACAGATGCAGTTTAAG
Source organism: Anablepsoides rubrolineatus (assembly GCA_031762495.1). Lineage (NCBI taxonomy): Eukaryota > Metazoa > Chordata > Actinopteri > Cyprinodontiformes > Rivulidae > Anablepsoides > Anablepsoides rubrolineatus. The sequence continues at coordinate 1,576,813 of JARVGW010000194.1, forward strand.
AGATTTTACCACAGAAAGTTCAACTTAGAGTGATGATGTCACACAGTATTCTTTAAGTTGCTTAAATGTTGCTAAATTTTGCTGACAAAAATATCTTAGGTTCACAAACTTTACACTTCTTTCACAGTTTATACATCAAAACTAGTGCAATGATACAGAAAATTCACAATTTGGTTTGATACTTTTGTCCACATGTGTCAAACTCAGGGCCTGCAGGTGACTCCCGTCTGGCCCACCAGGGGTGGTCACCGCCACCCCCCAAAGAATTATTTTCACTTAATATGAATATTGTTTCTTATATCAATGGTGAACTTTAAATTTATGATTAAGTGCAACAAAATAGATTTAAAAGAAATCCAGAAAATAAAATTTAAAAGATAACAGTTGTCTTGCCCCTGAGCTGTTGGCTTTAAGTAACTGAGTAATTTAGTTGGATAACACAGTATTAATGTCTGAAAATAGGCTGCTTTAAAGTCAGCATCAACTATAAACTACATCTCTCATAATGCATGTTGATCATCCATGAGAATTCCATGTCACAAAGTGGGAGATATCATAATACAAGATGGCAGCTCCTCACTAACTCATCAATGAGTAAAACTTTCTTAGTTTTACTTTTAAAAATATTTCTGTGTTATTCATTTAAGATTTAGTCAGTCGTTCACTTAGTTTTTATTAGTGTTTAAAAGAGAACATGTTAAACACCGTGGCGGCACGGTGGCTCAGTTGGTAGAGCTGATGCCTCTCAGCAAGAAGGTTGCCGGTTCTAATCCCAGCCCGGGGACCTTTCTGGGTGGAGTTTGCATGTTCTTCCCCGTGGAGTAGTTGAACACAGATCCTCTGAGCCTTCAACACAGCACATCTTCAGAAGACAAGTTGATAAAATAAAATTTAAAAATCTATATTGTTTTAAACAAGTGCGTATTGAAATTAGAGCACTGTATTAATACGCCAATAGCACATCACTGATTCACGCTTTTTTTGACTGCACTTTATTAAGTGGTATGTTTATAAAAGACACAAAGGAAATACTATCTAAACACTGTATCAGATAAAGCATTGTTGCTTCAGAGTAACATTTAAAAATCTTCTAGTTTGTTTCAAACCGTCTGAGATGGCAAATGGCTGCAGTGGAAAGCAACAAAGTGCTGTACGGCAAGCAGTTGTGTCATTGAATCAGTGCTTTTATGGCAAGCCATATGCTTATTTTTTCAGTAGCCCTACTCTTCCTAGTAGCCCTACATCATCTAACTTAGAACTAAGACTGATGGTTGTGCTTTTCATGAATTTTAGATTTTCACTTTAGGAAATGTTATTCATTATATGGCTTATTTTGACAAATCAAGGTCAACTTAATTGTAGCAAACACATTATTATTATTTATTATTATTATTATTATTATTATTATTATTATTATTATTACTTTGGCTTTTGCCCAATTTTTATTTGTTATATCTTCATCCACAGAAAAAGATCTCTTTCTGAATTTTATTAAAGCTTCTGTTTGATTCACGGCCTCCTTGCTTTTTAATTCCTACAAAAATTTACTGGTTTTGTTTTCTGATGGCTGTCAGTGACCTTTGAATAAAACAGGCAGACTTACACCTGTGTACGTTTTGTTCTATTCCCTGTAATATTAGAAGAATCAGTCTCCCCGTATGACAGCACAGTAAACCAAAGTGAAAGCATCCAGACTAGAAAATGTAAATAGTCAAGCTGCTGAAACACGGAGGAGGCTGCTGTGATGTTTGTGCTGCAGGGCAGTTTCTGAGTTGTTGTTTACCGACAGCGTTGATGTTCCAACAGGGCAAAGTTACGACGCGCGACAAACAAGCAGAGGAGCGAGCGCTGTCGCACCGGCAGGATGAAAACAGGCATGCCACAAGAAGCCAGGTAACATACACACACAAACACGTTTATCCTTATTAGGAACATGTTTTGACTTCCAATCAGTTCTGTAGCCTAACCCTGACCCCTACCCTAAACCTTACCACCATCAGTACACACTTTTATCCTAACCCAAATATTGCACTCCACTGTATTAGGAGCGGCCTTTGGTCCCCAAAAGGACTACTGGTCCTGACAAAGTAGATGTTTATTTAAAACCAGGTACACACACCAGTTGAACCATCCAGAATCAGACAGATGAAAATTATTCATTTGCTCCATTTATCTTACAAAAACAAAAAGCTCACAGGTGTCAGTTTGCATCACATCTGTGTGTGTCTGTGTGTGTCTGTGTGTGTGTGAGCACAGTGCTGTTTGTCAGTGTAGCAGGGTCAGAGTGAAAGTGATGAAGAACTATCGTGTAAGTTGGTCACGAACAGTGAATCTGATGTACCCGTTGAGCTCAGCTGACAGAAGAAGTTCTCATGAGTCAACAGAGAAAATCTGATATTTCCTACAAAAATCACCTTAAAACCAGAATCAGAAGATCTTTTTTGTGAAGTGACTCTATGAGAACCTCAGTGGAAACCAGTACAACAGATTTCTATCACAATCTGGTTGTCTGAAAAACATAATGCATTGGAAATAAAAAAAATGCCACAAAATGAATGTCTTAAGTAAAAAAAAATCTAACCTACAGTAATAAAAATTACTATCAATCTAATCTAATCTAACTAACTAATAATCAGCTAACTCTCAGGGGAAAAAAACACTAACTTGTGTTTTTCTCTTTATAATGTGGAAAGTACATTTTATTGCTCACTGTGAAGTTATTTAAAGAGCATTAAACACATCTGCTGCTGGCAGGTTTATTCATTTTGCTTAACTCTCAGTTTTGTGTGTTATTAAATGGAAGCAAGAATTTATGATGATTTGTGATTTTATCTCTCCTGCTGCCCTTGGGTCAACATGACTCAGTGTTTAGACTGGGGCCTCGTGTTATTTAAACCCAAGGGCAGCAGGAGGTTTAAAACGTGGCCTGTTTATGAGAGGACATTTTTTATCTTGTAGTAATAGTTGATCTCAGTATGTGAAATAAGACCGTTCCATTGTTTTGTTGTATTTTATTGAATTGATTCACAATGTGTTGAATCAGATCGTATTTTATTGTAATTTGAGGCTGAATTGCATCAATAAAACTGAACTGAAAGAGGATGGCCTTTTTTTCCCTTGACTGTAATATATGAATTATTTAAAACTTTTGGACAGAGCTTCACTTCAAAATGGCTGAACAATCCATTTGGTGTTAATATTGTTGGAAAACGTAGTTAAATAAGGCTTGTTATCACCAGACATTTAAACAAGAGTCATTTGCACTTTATAAAAGATGAAGCGCTTCAAACATTTCAATCACACAGACATCCGTGTTTATGTGTTTGTATCTGGGTGGTCCCTCAGGCCCCTACAGATCGTCAGCAGCGCTACAAGGAGAAGGTCACCGAGCTCAGGAGGAAGAGGAACTCTGGCCTCAATAAGGAGCAGAAGGAAAAGTGTATGGTGAGAACCTGAGAACTGATCATTGGTAGTAAACCCTGTCTCTCTCTCTCTGCCTCTAATTACATTTTAAACACCTCTCAATATTTATTTCTGGATTTTTCCCAGGAACACCGTGAAAGCCACGGGACGAACCGGGAGCCTCTGCTGGAGAACATCACCAGCGACTATGACCTCGAGCTGTTCAGGAAAGCGCAGGCACGTGCCTCGGATGACCTTGTAAGAGAGAAAACTCATCCTCACCTCCCTCTTTTATGCTTCTTTTCTTTGTGCCCCCCTCTCCCTCCTTCCTTCCCTCCCTCCCTCCTTTTTCTAGCTTACCACTTTTTTTCTCTCTTTCAGTCTGCAAACCCTCCTCTACAGCCACAGGAGAAGTCTGAGATAGTTTTGGTAGTTTGGACAATCACTTCATGTCATTCTGTTTGGTTTAACCCTTCAGTTCCGAGGGAATTCATGTACAGTAGATGTACCTTCAATTTTGCGTTATATTTTCAAAAGATTAATCTTACCTTTTTGAATTTTTCACTAACAAAATCTTTGTAGATGTGCCTCGTTCCTACAGAAAAATCGTTTTATTCTTCCATTCAAAGTTGTTTCTTATTAGTGCTTCATTTATCTTTTTCTTCGTCAACATTTCTAGTTTCTGCTTGGTTCAAGCATGCTGTTTGGCTCACCCAAACGTCTTCTGTTAATAACTGAAGTCCCCCCCTTCTTTCCCCTGTCACCCATCTACCTGCTTGCTTGTCCTCTCTTCTTGCCCTGTCCGTGCCTTGTCTCCCTGTCTCTCCTCTTCCGGCTCTGCAGGAGAAGCTTCGCCTCGCTGGCCAGGTGTCAGAGGGTAGCAACATGATAAAGACCATTGTGTTTGGGCGTTTCGAGTTGGACACCTGGTACCACTCTCCGTACCCAGAGGAGTACGCCCGCCTGGGGAGGCTCTACATGTGCGAATTCTGCCTGAAGTACATAAAAAGTCAGACCATTCTGCGCAGGCACATGGTACGCTGCTTTTTGGGGTCTAAACTAATAGTTCTGTGGGATGTTCAAGGTTTGAGGTTTTTATCTGACCTGCAGTTTCCTGGTAGCTCTTATTCCTTGGAGTGATATCTCACTGGGTTGTGACTGTTAGTAGGGTTGGGCAATAGTTGTGTATGTATGTGTATATATACATAACTTCAGTTTTGATTATTTTGGTCTGTCATTTGCAGTCTTACACTTTATATTATTCCAGTTTTGATTCACTGAAGTACTCTTATCCATCTGATCATATATTAATGAATCAAATAGTTTTCACTTTGGAATTACAGCTACATAAAACAAGTGAGACATTGTACTAACTTGTTGCTCAGTTTTTCCTCTGATCTTTTTTTTTTTTTTTTTTGATTCTTGTAGGCCAAGTGTGTGTGGAAGCATCCCCCAGGCGATGAGATCTACAGGAAGGGAAACATTTCAGTCTTTGAGGTGGATGGAAAGAAGAACAAGGTGAACATCTTTTCTCACCTTCTCTCTAGACATATGAAAATTTTAAAGACATCTATGTTGAAGATGGAATTGTAAAAAATCAACTGGAAACATTTTTGGCATGTACATACTGTAATTCTAACAAAATTGATCAAATATACAACTTTTATTAGCAATTTAGAGATAAAAAATGTTTCATAGGTTGGCATAAGTTGTCTAGTATGACAGGGCCTTACCACAGACCTTCACACAGATGCAGAAAAATAGGTTGCTATATTATTTTTTGTGTTCTGCATTTTTTTTTTTTAGATTTATTGCCAGAATCTGTGTCTGCTTGCAAAACTCTTCCTGGACCACAAGACATTATATTATGACGTCGAGCCGTTCCTCTTCTACGTTATGACTGAAGCTGACAACACAGGATGCCACCTGGTCGGCTACTTCTCCAAGGTAACAGCAGGGGCAGCAGGCAGAGTCCTCTGATTTTATTGTTGCCCACCACTGAAAGGCAGGCAATAAAGTTTTTGCCTCTGTCTGTGTGTGTTCTTGTGTCAACCTCTTTTCAAAATATCTCAAAAACCACTGGGAAATTTGAAAAGTAATCCTTTGATGTTTAGTTACAAATCATTACGTTTTGAAGCCAGAAACATTCAAGATGGCTGCTACAACTAAATGACCACACTTAAAAAACTGTGTGTAATTGAGGCAATTTTACATATCCTAAAATTTGGTGGGGTTGTATCTAAAATTTATTCTCAGCAAATATTCCATGTGCTAATTTTACCTTGTAGCGACTCACCAAGTTGTTTCCTAATGGTGCTTTTCTAGTTGGGGTGAGAAACAACTCAGTGTCTTTCTGCCCATATAAAGTTTTTTTTGAAAGGATTATAAAATGTCCAGGGTGAGTTCAGTTTTAGTCTGTCATATTACAGGCATATTTCTCTATTTTGAGTCATTAAACCAGTGCAACACGTTCTCACTCCCGACTCGCTTGGTCAGGGACCGTCTGGGTCCAGTTTTGATGCGTCAGGTACCCCCCTCGCATCAGTCATTGCCACCTGCGGATTTTCTGGGTTGCGCCACTTAGTGGTCTTTGGGTTGGGGTTCTGTGGTTAATATGAGGGATCAGGATTAATGGTTAATTTTAGGTACTGAGGTTGGGGATAGGCTGTATAGGGCTAATAGAAGTTAAATTTAGGGTCTGGGATGGTTAGTTTCGTGCATTTCCTACTCTTTTCAAAAAATATGACAACACGCGCTCGTCCTCCTCCGTCTCATCTCCTTAATAACGGACGCGAGGGGGGTACCCGATGCGTCCAAAACTGGACGCAGACGGCTACCTGACCAAGCGTCAATCTGTTGATGAGTTGGGAGTGAGAATGGGTTGACCAGTGACAATGAAAGAAAATAAATATCCCCAGCTCTTTTTTGTTCTATGGGTTTTTAGCTGCAGGATTTTGGGGGACTGAAGCAAATTTTAAATAAACTGAGTTTAGTTCCATCAGATGTTACAGAAGTTTCTTGTTTAGTTTGTTTGACATCTATTTAATTTTGTTCTTGCTGGTTTGTTGCTGATTTTCTTTTAATTTCTGTTTGTTTGTTTTAATCAGTTTGTAAAGCACACTGATCAACCTAATTTTAAATGTACTACATAAATAAAATTACCATTGACAACTGTGTATGCAGTTGTTTTTTAGGAAAAATGTTGTAAATCATAAAGCTGCATCCGAGATTAGCATTTGCTAAGATGATTTTCTACTTTTTAACAGTTTATTGTGCTACTTGTGCTATATTAATTAGCTCTGCATTAATATGTCTCATGTCTCCACACTAGCCTATTTTCCTCAAGCTTCACTTAAATAAAATTGCTGCTTAATGATGCAATATTAATCCTCCTGTTACCTTAACTCACCAGGCCTCAGTTTTAACCCAAGAACAGAAGGTACTTTTAGTATTTTTAAGTTCTTTGAGACCATTGAGATCAGTATGCTGCTGATATGAATGGGGATCAAATAAACAAACATATGAGACGTTATTGAACCTGTGAACATTATATTTAGGCTAAAAATCCTATTTATGTGCCACTATCAAATATTTGAGTTTCTCTCTCTCTCTCTCTTTGTGCACAGGAGAAAAACTCCTTCTTGAACTACAATGTGTCCTGCATCCTCACCATGCCACAGTACATGAGGCAGGGGTATGGCAAGATGCTCATCGACTTCAGTCAGTACACACACTCATCACGCTCTCACCGCTCAATACTGCAGTGGCTTGAGAAAAGATCAATAAGAACAAAAAAGCTGTTTATGCTGTCCGACCAGGCTACCTGCTGTCCAAGGTGGAGGAAAAGGTGGGCTCTCCTGAGCGACCCCTGTCTGATCTGGGACTAATCAGCTACAGAAGTTACTGGAAAGATGTTCTGCTGCGCTACCTGAACAATTTTCAGGGCAAGGAGATCTCCATCAAAGGTCAGGATTGAGTTACACTTGCCAAAATACACGAGAAACCCACTCAAACCACATGTTTTTTGTTTTTTTTAAATCTACAACATAAAATATATCAACTGTTTTATTAATTTTTTTTTAAAGAAAGGAGATGTCATTTTGGGCAGGATTTATTGTTCTGCATTTCATGTACAGTTCTTACTGTTGCCCAACGTTTATGGGGAAACTCAAAACTCATAAACTAAGCAGGATTGAGCTGATGCATTGCAGCGGATCTGCCTGCAGTCCTGAAAGGCAAGAATCAGTTTACAGCAGAGACTGGGATGAGAACACAGTTTAATATTTCCAGCCACAATAACAATGAAGAGCTTTCTTACATCCATTAGATTATAGTCCCTAAGCTGAGCTCATATGAGAGATTCAAGACACTTACAGGAGATTCTCCAATCCTCTTCTGCTTTACTCTTTCTTCAGTTCGTCCAGGAGGTCATTGAGATTGGAATGGACACCACTGATCTATACCTTCCTTGACTTTATTTCTCTCCTGATGCTAGCACCAGCTCTTAAAAGACATTAAATATTTCATACTAACTTGGGAATTCTAATAGTAATGCACATAAATATGGGCATTTTGTTTCTCTAAATGAATGAATGAAACTTAATTTAGGAGGGAGAAATCTGCACCTGTGCAAAAAGACTGGTTGTCATTGCAGTTTTGAAGTCCACAGCTCCTTTTTGAAAGGGCTTTGGAAATTAGACAGATGCATAAAAACCCCAATTTTGGTTGTAAGAGACATGCATTCCTGTGGTGAATCTGGATTTAAGTTTATTTTCCCCATTCTTGTCCTCACAAATAAAAATGCAACAGATAATAGTTTGTCATGAAGGTCAGACAGAAACCGTGACAGCGTGACAAAAACAGCGAATACTCTGTTCCCTCACATCTACATTTGTTTTGTCGTCCTTCTATGTAGAGTTTGAATTTGTTTGCTTTAATGATAAGAAATTAAATGATGGATTTTGTTTTACTTGTTTCATCAAATGGCAATAAAACTGTAAAAAGTTGTAATTAATCCTATTTATTCAGAACCCCTAAATTCTAAAACTATAATGATCTGATTTATCACACGACATTTATTTAACCGTGATATTTTAGAGAATTCTTCTGTCAGCTGCTGACTGCAGAATGAGCTGTCTAATTGGGTTTTTAGATCCTTAACTCAGGCAGACTAAAGAAAAAGTCTGAGTTAATGTTTGTAATGAAAATCAATTTTCACCTGAGTAATTTAATGTCCACTCAAACATTGTGAGATCTTTTCATATTTTCTTTTTACTGGGAATTTGTGAACTCTAGGCCTTTCATGGCTTTTCAGGCTTTTGTTTGTCTATTTTATCCCCAAGCTAAATAAGTAACCAGATCCATATTTATTATAAAATAGAAACACAAATCAGGTTAAATTGAGACCATTAAGATGTGGAAAGTAGATAACCCTGTATGCACTTTAATTTGCAGATCCACTAACTCCACTTTAGTCTCCATTATTTAGAAAAAAAAAGTTTTACTTCCTTGACACAGTGATCAGCTAGATATTTTAAAGAAATATACTTCAGCCTACATCCTCATCTGCATTATGGCAGGTATAGCAGCTCAGTGTCTGGGCGTATGTCAGTGGCAGACACAACTCTTGGCAGTGCAGGGGTTTTGCATTGGATGCTTCTTGTACAAATACAAGGAAAGCACAACCAAATTTTTTATTTGTTTATATAGCATCTATTCACAACAATGCTAATCTCAAAGCATATAAAAACAACAAGCGCAAAACATTAATCCCATTTAAAACAATTGATTCAATCCAGTATTAATACAACACTTTCAAAACCAGTATATAACATAATGTCAATTAGTAAATAGTTATCTATCTAAAGGCCGTCACAAAACTCTTCAGACAACAGTCAAAACAATGGTGCACACACTGGTGCAAGTCGCATATGTTAGGTGTAAGTTTTGAATAAGTCATTAACACACTGATATATGAAGGCATACATCCAACGTGTTGCTCATAGGTTTGGTACAAGTTAAAGGTATGGGATAGTAAAGTTTTGCATAAGTTCACACATGTTACATGTAAGTTACTTATAAGTCAGAAACCAGATGGGAAATTATGTAGCGTACACAACGGCATAAGTTCTTTAAATATTCTAGATGTTCTAGAACAGTAAGTGGAAAGAAACCTGGAAGAAACCTCCATCAGATATAGGCTCAGGATAAGCAGCCATGTGCTATGACCTGCTGGAGGTTTGGAGGACAGGAAGGAAACACAAATGAATGGATTGTTTCGGGTTTCACTTCTTTGGGAAGATAAACACAAATACAAGTTAATGACAGCAATAATTGCAAATACGAATACTGAGAATGCAGAGTATAAAGACAGCAGAATGAGAAAATGTAGTCAGTTTGTCCTCCAACTTAACCATCCCTATAACTAAGGGATAGATTAGGAAACCCAAGCCAACACCATGCAGCTATAGGATTTAGGATGAAGAAGATTGATTATTATCATGACACTGGAATCTATCAGATAAATGATTTAAATCATTTTAGAGCCCTTCACATTATCAACTTCAAGCCTCTGTATTAGAATATTGTGATCAATTGTATCAAATGCAGAACTAAGATCTAACAGGACAAGAATGGACACAAGTCCACTGTCTGAGGCCACATGAATACCATTAGTAACTTTTACCAGTTTCTGTGCTATGATGAACTCTAAACCCTGACTGAAACTCATCAAATAGATTGATGATTTGCAACTATTTTCTCAAGAATTTTTGAGATGAACAGGAGATTGAATGGAGGTTGATTATTTCAATAATTTAAGCAAATAAGGCTTCTTTTTACAGCAACTTTAAAAATCTTTGGCAGACATCAATTCACTAGATATAAATTATTCAGATGCAAGTGGAGATGTTAATTAGAGGAAACACCTCTGGGAACAGTCTTTATAAATTTGCTTATTTTTGTTTCAAACATGTACTCCAGTACATTAAAGCATCTGCAGTAGGGCAGCTGTAAGGATGGATACAAAGCGGTGATGATGCAAATAACAAGGAGTATAGAGTAGGTACTAAAAAACCTAAGGCAGACAGCTTCTTTTTATACCCACAAAGCATACTCTAGGTATGAAATGACCAAAGTACAATGGCACAGTTCATTAAATTGAGGCCATTCTAACTCTTCTGTCCTTACAGAGATCAGCCAGGAGACGGCAGTGAACCCAGTAGATATTGTCAGCACGCTGCAGTCTCTACAAATGCTCAAATACTGGAAAGGAAAGCACTTGGTTCTAAAGAGACAGGTGAGAAACATGACCAGATTTGTTCTTGAAGATTGTCCTTCCTTCTACTTTGACCTCACTGGTAACTAAGGTTCATTTTAAACCCAAAGGACCTCATTGATGACTGGAAGGCCAAGGAGACTAAGCGCGGTAATGGAAAGTCTATCGACCCCACAGCCTTAAAATGGACCCCACCTAAAGGGACATAGAGGAGCTTCCTTCACACACACACACCAAAAACACACTCATGCACAGACCCTCCTTTGTACACTGGCATTGACCCTCAGTCTAAACCTTCCTAGCTGCAGCACTGTTATTAACATAAATAATTAACTGATTTTTGTTTTGTTTGTTTGGTTTTTGGGTTCAAACAGTTGCTGAGTTCACTCAAGACCAATAATTGCAATTTCATCTCACTCATGTTGCCTGACCTGGAGGTTATACTGTGTTTGAACTTTATTTAATATTAGGAGTTAGGGCTGGGCGGTATGACCTCAAATTCATATCACAGTATAAATTGAAGTGATCCCGACGTAACTTTTCTACAGCGGGAGGGGTAAATTATGAGGATTTATTCTCTCTATACATGTTTTAAAACGCTATAATATTTCATTATATTTCTAACTCCTGCTCAGTTGTCTCTGCACTTACAGCCATGCTGACACAGGTGCGATGATGTAACTGACGATATGAACGTAGAGGGTGTATTTCTACCGTAGGCTAACTTCATACTGTTTCTACCGTCTACCGCATATACCATGCAGCCCTATTAAGAATGTATACCTAAAAATGAATGGGTAATTCATTTAAAGGTAGACAAATGCTGAGCATTTATATACAGATGATACAACCCAAAAAATAAGTTTTGAAGAAAGTATTTAGTCTTTATTGTGCAATTTCTAGCTTCGAAAGACAATAACAAAATGTAAGTAAAAAAGCTCTGTCTGTTTTAAAATAAAAAAATTTAGTAATTATTTACAATTTTAGAACACATTTAGTTATTTTGACTTTACTGTTTAACACTTAGGGGTGTAAAATCACATAAATTGTATCTGAAATATTGTTCTAGCTTGTAATGGAGCTAGAATTCACAGAATAGGGAACAGCACATACAATGTTGCTGCTCATATTTTTGACATCATATATTACTAGAACTGTAATATAGGTACTATAAAAGTACAGTAATGGCGCGTTGTTCGCTCACCTCTTCATAGTCACATATTTAGCAAGGGGCGGCAGGCGCACCCACTAATCCAATCCACAGCAGGCGTTTATCGAACCGAAGCTGCATTTTACTCTGTTGCCGAGACGATCGACACAGCACAGGTCTGCAATGATTGGCTCACGCAAACGCGTTGTGACAGACGCAAACCAGCTTTCTGTGATTAAACTGGACATTAAGAGTTTCTAAGAATAACAGGAGAAGTTGCTCTTTATCATGCTTCACGTTTTATGTGATGTCTTTGTTGATGACCTTAAAACCTGGTGAAAAACAGTTTTATTTTAAAGCGTATGTCACATGAGTAACAAAGAGAGCTTTAAAAGATTTTCAACTCAAGAACTTCCTTGAGAGTTACTCACAGGAAAGACTGATGGCTCAGTTTCCAAATGCATCTAGTGTGTTTTGTCAGTCTTTTTGAAGTAGGGTTTTGTGGAAAGGATAAAAACAGTTTTTATCTCACCTGTTATACATCGCTCTTCCAACAGAGTTTAGATCTGATAGATTGAAGGAGTAAAGAACTGCCTCAAATGCAGCTAAGACCAAAGTGGATTGCTCCCATTCTAAAATGACTCCCATTTTCAAAAACTGCGTAGCCCCTTAATGCTTACTTTTTAATTTACATGACATTTTTTAAGATTGAGCTGTATTTGGATCTGTTGGCTTGTCAGTCCAGTCAGACCTAAACTCTATTTGTCCAAACTGAGTTTATTCAAAGATCTAATTATAACTTTACATGGACTGCCACTTCAGATAGATTGAAATACCCCTAAAGTCAAGTATCAAAAACAGTATCTCCATCTAAAGGAGTACAGTCATCAGTACATTTTTGCTTTCCCGTCTGCACTGTGACCATTGCACATTGTTTCATTCACAGTTTTAAAGGGATCCATGATTAGTTGTAACATTAGATTTTATTTGATAAACATTTATTTTAAATGTAAAATAAAGACTGTAAAAATACTGTAGGTTGTTCAGTTTTTATAATTCTTAAACTAAAAGCTTAAAAGTATATTACACGGACTGAGCCATTTTATTTACAGGCAAAGCATTCTGGGTAAATTATGCAGTCGACAGGTCATCAGTGCGAGGCTACGAGCGAGCTTTATCCACTCTGAAGATTGTCTCTTTTAAATAAAACCAGAGAACGTTGACAGAGAGAAGGTAGAAACCACTCAGTCTGCAACTGAAAATGTGGATGGAGGACAACAGAGCTGCTTCATGGAAGAACCTCAGCTGTTAGCTTTTGCGCTAGCGCAGACGCTATGTCGCCATATATATTAGCTCAGTGCTACACATTCTCCTCTTGTCACTGAGGTCCTCCATCCATATGATAGAGAGGGGAACGCAAAAATGACTCAGCCTGCAACTGAAAATATGGATGAAGGACCTCAGTTTAGCTTGTTAGCTTCCGCGCCAGCGCTGAGCTAATACATTTAACGTTGGCGCTAAAGCTAACAGGCTATGCTGGGGTTCTTCCATGAAGCAGCTCTGTTGTCCTCCATCCACATTTTCAGTTGCATACTGAGTCATTTCTACCTTATCCTCTCTGTGAACGCTCTCTGGTTTCATTTAAAAGAGCTGTTCATCAGATATTGTCCAAGATTAACCATCAGAGTGGATAAAGTTTGCTCGCTGCTTCGCCGATGACCTATCCACATCATCATTTACCCAGTATGCTTTGCATGTAAATAAAATGGCTCAGTCCATGTTGTAATATATTTTTACTAAACTTAACAGCCTACAGTATTTTTACAAACTATATTTTACAGTTAAAATATATGTTAACGAAATGAAGTCTAATGTTACAACAAATCCTGGATCACTTTAAGCTAGATCGTCTCAGTTCAGATCATGAAACTCGTTCACATACTTGTCTTTGAAGAGATGGCACCAGAATAGTCTCTGTTTGAACCCAAACACATTTCCTCAGCTTTTTTCCAATGCAACCAACACGCACGTGGTGTCCAGTCTTTACCTCCATCTCTGAAGGACAGTTAGCCAGCAAGCTATAGCTGCCACTGGCTGTTTGGACCATGTAGTGCCATTAGAAGGGACCTATCTGGATATTTGTCTGTGCTCACCTGTTTCTTTTCTTTTTCTTTAACTCTTTTGTGTGGTATGCCAAAAAATGTACACTTCCTATTAGAACATTGTAGCTAATAATTGAAGTGTACAATGCTATGAACATGTTCGTTCTCTTTTGTTATTGTCAGATCATTTATTTGCTTGTGTGCGTTTGTCTGTTAGCCAAAAATTCCCATGAACCGATGGATGATTTTAATGAAACACTTAAAAATCCTTCATTGGAGGCACATCTACAACTCTTAAACTTTAGCAGTCAACCCAATTCAAGATGGGTGCCACCGCTAATTAACATTAGCAATCACAAGAATGGCTATAGGTGGATTAGTTTTTCCCGTACTGTCAGGAACTGAGAGTTATCTCCAACATGTAGTCTGTGCGCTGATGGACGGCGCAACTTCTTCATTTAAACCTTAGGCATTCAAGTCAGCGAGCAATATAATTCTAAGTTCTCAGTTCTGTTATACTTTTTCTACCTCTAAGGTTTTACTACTGTTAAAAACTAGAACAGCGTTTGGAAGTGCCAGTGTTCCTCTTTTATTCTGTGTTCTCATAAAAACATTTGTTTATTCTACAAGTTCATATTTTTTTAACAAGCTATTTATATTAATTAAAATATATGTTAACTGTGTAGACTAAGAAGGGATGTCTGTTGAGCAGGACTTGTTTCGTTGTGAATATATTGAACTAAGAATTATATGTAGATCTGGACGTGTTTAGAAGCTAGAGGAACAATTTCAAAGATTTTTACATTTTAGAAGTGTATTTTTTTCTGGTACCAGAAGTGACACAACTGAGTCAAAATGTGTCACTTTTGCACATTGTTATTACTTATTACCATTGTTATTACTTTTGCAAACAGTTACAAAATGATGAGGATGATCTGTTTAATAAGCTCCATAAATTGTCGGCCTGCTTTGAAGTGAAAGAGATTTTTGTTTTTGTGAAAACCCTTCTACTTAATGATGGTTAGCTCGGTTAAGTTTTGTTAAAGCAGTAGTTGAATATGTTGATAAAACCTGGTTAAAAATTAAGCTAAACCCTGCATCCATATTCACTTAGCACAAATACTATAAATCAGGAAATTGTTTACCTTGCTTTAACTCTTCGTTAGCACTCCGGTTAAACAACAAACGGCTGATTTTATTATTTATTTTTTGTAACAAACAAATGTAGTGTCTTAGTAAACATAAATGAGATTTACAGTTGGAGTTTTATATGTAGACATAGTTTCCTGCATTTTTAGTCTTTGATATAAGATAAGCTAGGCTAGCTGATAAATTATTTTAGCTAGCTTTGTTCACCTAAACTAACAGCCATTGTAAAGATAAAAGAAACATGACAGCTTACTGATACAATTAAAGTGTCAACTATGACTAACAAACGTATATAGTATGCTTGGGATACTTTTCTTGGTTTTTAAGCTTTTTGGTTTGCATTTTAAACATGCAGCTTGTGCCTCTTTTCCACTAGCACCTCTACAGCACATTTTGACTTCAGGTGGTTTCAGCTCTAGTTGGTGGTTTATCGTAAAGTTGAGCCATCTCAGAGTTCGAAAATTGATGCCACAAGCCTTACCAGCTAGTTATGCTCCATTAAGCTATTTTCCAGACGCCATTAAACGTAGCAGAAGAAGTCGTTCCCGAAAAGTTACTCAACACAACAATGGCTGTGTCTCAATTCATGGGCAGGGTAGCTGGGCCACATGGGCCACATCCTCCCTGGGCCGGCTATGCTGCTCAAAACTGCTGTCAAATGAGACGGCCTACCCTTCCCCTGATGTCGGCTTCACGTGAGTTTGTGTGACCACGTGGTACACCAACACTCCTCATTTTAATGCTGTGGTAACTGCATGCTTTTCAGGTAAAGGCTAGAATATTACGGCTTTATTCTCATAATATGACTTTAATGTCGTAATGTTATGACTTCTTGTAACTTGTAGTTTAACATCTTATTGCAGCATAAATTTCAACAGCTAAGTTCCGTAGTGAATTTCCAAACTACGCCGACTCATTAAAAAAATAAAAACTCCACCGTCTTAATTTCTCTGTTTGTTTTGCTGCCGGCACATTGAATCCTGGGATATCCTCGGCCGGTGAGCATACACGGATTGCGTCCTCGGATTTCAAAAGTTTGTCGGACGCATTCCTCGACCGCACGATGAGGAGCCTTCGAGGTGGGACAGTCCTCTGCATGGGGCAGGGACGTATGCGGCCGACAAATGCGCACTCATATAGGCCAGCAGCACGGTTCTAAAAAAGGGTCTGGTTCCATGAATCCTTGCTAATGGAAAACCTTGGAGAGCCAAGTTGAACCGTGCTGTAGAGGCACTTGTAGAAAACGGGGTTTAATTAATTTTCCTTATTTTTATGGTGGTGGCCTTTAAGATTTGTAGGATACAAAGTGTTTCTAGCTGTGTTTTATTTTATATTTTAATTTTTACTAATGTTTACCTTTCTATCCTCCATCATTGCATTTATTAACATGTCACATGCCCTATATTTGTTCTAGTCCTGTGATTTCTATTATATAAGGATAACTGAATTTATACAAACATTAAGTTGTGATTTTAAAGAAATATTTATCCTATTTTTACAACATTTGTTTGAGTAAGGAGTCTTTTCGTATTTGCCAAGTCATAGCTCAACAAGAATTTGGTCTTAATTTGTGAAAGATTTCCACACAGACAAAAATCTATCAGACTCTTACTGACTTTGTTCCACATGACGGAGCTCTTTTGTTCCTGAATGTGCTACATTAAGCTAAGGCTGCACCAGTTTCTGACTGAGAATTAAAGACAATCGGCTTTCTGCTTTTAAGGCACAAATGGCCTCAGTGAGAGAACTCCAACTTTTTTTTTTACCCGAACAGAAAATGGTCCTAAACTAATAGTTTTATTGGCTGAAACAGGCTCAATAAAGCC
This sequence comes from Anablepsoides rubrolineatus, assembly GCA_031762495.1. Lineage (NCBI taxonomy): Eukaryota > Metazoa > Chordata > Actinopteri > Cyprinodontiformes > Rivulidae > Anablepsoides > Anablepsoides rubrolineatus. The sequence continues at coordinate 1,593,718 of JARVGW010000194.1, forward strand.
ACTTTTGTTAAAAAAAAACAGCTTCTGTAATGTGTCAAGCCAATCTATTGATATATAATTATATGAAAGTGCTCTAACATGATTTTCTGTCTGTTTTTACATCATTATCATTTCCTTTGTGTGTCCGTTTCATCATGTTGTCTTGCCTTTCTTTAAAGTTCCTTGCCAATGGCAGCTATAGATGGTTAGCTTCAGAGCGCCTTACTGGTTTTAACCTTCCTGAATACATCACAGTTACTAAGCATCCAGTCTGTCAGCAGTAAGCTGTGGTAGAACTGCTACTTGATGAAACTACTCACATTTAAGTAGCGTGGCGTCACTATGTAGCTCAGTCGTGCTTTTGCACTTGTTTCTTCCCCTTAAATAAACACAGTTGCTGATACTGATGGTCTGTGTCGTCTGTATGTTAATTTTGCTTTTACAACAGGATGAAGTTGAAGATTGCTTGGAGAGGGTGGGGAATTTTGATGCTGACACTCCTTTTTTCAATTATAGCTCTGTAGCAAAGCTAAGATGCTTGAAAAAAACAAAACAAGACTATGTGTACTTTATATACAGTATTGTTTTTTTATTAAACTGAATCTTCATCTGGTTTTGTCAGAGCAACCTTAAATGTAAACTCCTAAAAATTGAAGTGGATGTTTCAGACAAACATATTTGGATGTTAAGAATATCTCTCTAAACAGGGTTTGGTTCAAACTGGGTTTAAGTGCTTTCAAAGGGTTCATATTTTCAAAGCTCTGCTGCGCTGCTTGTAGGTGTGTGAACAAACCTTCACACCGTACAAAACGCTGTTATTTACGAGCACAAATGCAAATAGCAGCTAGCTTTAGTGCAGCCCGAAGACTTTTAACAATGTTTTTTTTTTCTGCAGCGAGCAAGCTTGCAGTTAAAGTTTTGGCAATTATTTTACACCAGATTACCTTCCTGATGCAGCCTGGGTACGAACCTGCAGCCTCATGTTTACAAGACCACCACACTGACCACTGAGCTACTGCAGCTCACAAGATTTTCAGTGATATTTCTGCCAAAGCAACAGAAGATAAACTGTGAACTTAAATGTCATAAAACTATCTTCAAAATATCAAACAAATAGCAGTTATTTTAGCAGAAATACGACTCTTTTACTCAAAGTACATCAGATGGGCTACAGCTAGCTGCTACTGCCACTATTCACATTTGCAGGTGATCATTAACCTCTATGTAAATATAACCCTGTAATACAAAAGTGACAGCAGTTTTGCACGATGAAACTTTGGAGATTATCAATATTTTAGGACAGCAGTAATCCACTTTGGTTATAGTTGCTGTTGGCTCGTTACGCCTGTCTGTCATAATTTCTTCAAATAAAGTTGATTCAAAGAGTTTTATCCAACAGGTAAAATAGTAATTATCAAAACAACTTTTATGGAACACCACTTAAAGTGTCCAATATTTTTTTAAGGCCTATTTCAGTTTAAATCATAGGCAACAAGAAAAATATTTAACATTTCCCTTAAGATTTATTAACGAAAGGTATTTTTTAAAATCTTTTTATTGTTTTGTTTTCATTTAAGAAGATTGAGGGCCAGGTGTAAATGTTCCCACAGATACCTTTTTCTCACATATGGCTTTAGGGAGAGGTAAAGTTGTTTATCTGTGAAATCAGCTCTAATTTGAAGAAGAGCATTAAAAACACAAGTTAAAACTGAGAAAGATGAGTCTTATTTATATTTAAAGGATAAACTGATATCCTCAATCTCTTTGGAAAACATCATTCCCCTCAAATATATTTGCAAAATATGTTAAAACCAAGTGCAGAAAACTGTGACCAAAAGGTTTTATTAGTTGTATTTTTTTACATAATGAAACCATTATTTTTAAATCAAACAAAATAAAAAGTTGCCATACTTCTACAACGTTCCATTTTAACAATATGTTTTACCATAACACAACACAATGATTAAATTAAAGAAATAAAGTGATCTTTCAAAGGATTTTTGAGATCTACAGGCAGTAAAAGTAGTTTTTCCTGCAGCTGGTGTTCAGTCCGTCCATCTCGTGCGTCACAGATTCCTGTTGATCAGTAACGGAGAAACCGAAGAGTCACTGAAGTGGAGTGTTGATGATGGTTGTTGAAGTGTTTTTTTTTTCTTTTTCTCTTTTTTTTTTAATTTGAATCTTTAATAGGACTCAGATTTCCACTCTTCTTGCATGTCTGAAAGAGGAAAAAACGATAATACGCCCAAAATATTAGAATCAAGACAGAAGCATTTCTTGAAGATGAGATTGAAGATGAACAATTTGATAAACATCATTCAAAAGAGGGAGAATGAAAAGTGAATCATTGCCAAATATAAAGCATTCACTGAGACACGAGGTGAGCCTTGAGGAGATACATTTCTGCTCCTTGTACTCAGAAGTAACACTTTCCTGAACATTTTTGATTTCCTCTGAGCACATGGTGAGTTTACATTACCTCCTCCTAAACTCCTTCTTCCCATGAGTCCAACAAACATCTCTCCTTTGTTATTATTTCCTGGTTAGGATAAAAGGAATGTAAAGAGAGAGGGGGAAACAAAGATGATTACTAGGATTAAACCTGCATTCTAAAAACCCTTTAGTAGGACGTGATTAGACTCACTTTTTCTGCCCAGTCTTGTAGACGCACCTGAAGCCAAAATAAAAGAAAATAAAAAACGGATTAAAAAAAGTAACCTCTCAATGAAGATGTGTACTGTTTGTTTGTTTGTTTACCTGGGCTTCTTCCCATCAGCCCATGAAACTGCTGAGCTTTGGAGCGCTTGATCAAATCTGCAAGCCGAATGGTTAGTCCTCTCTCTGGAGGGTAACCCTACAAACACAGAGAGAGAGCAGCAATGATTCCTGCTGCTTCTTTATGGTGCTGATAGAAAAGCATTCAGGACAGGCTGGGCAACACTGAGAGGTATATAAAGTACTTTAAAAATATAGGTAAAAGTAAAAATACATGAACAGAAAATGACTGGTAAAAAAGGAATTTCACTCATGAGAAAAATACTTGAGTAAAAGTCATAAAACTGCTGGCAATAATTGAAAGAAAAAGTACTTTTACACACACTAAGAAATGAAGCGTTGAATTTACTTAAATAAATTGCTTTACATTTACTCAACTCCCAGTGGAACCAGTTGACATAAATAAATCCAGTGCTTCATTTTTCAGCGTCTCTTTTCATGATGAGTTCTGGTCATATTTAAAAACGTGTAACTAGGTGTTACATTTCAAAGTGACAAAGTTTTACTTCTTTATTTTTCAAGGTTTCAAATGTAACAAAATAAAAGGAAGTTATGATTACAAACTTGGTCAAGTTACAAATCCACACAAAAAAAAGTTACTTAAGTAAATATACTTAGTTTACTAAACAACTGTTTGGAAATATTTTCTGCTGTTCTCGTCCCATTCACATGTAAAATGATTTTGGTAAAAAAAAAAACAGATAAATGTAAACGTGATCTTTTTGGTGTGGACCCAAAATGTGCAGCTTGTCAAAAAATGTTGACAAGGTGCCCTGTTTTGTTGATGCTCTGTTTTACTTTCAACAACGACAGGTTTTCTTTTTCACTTTTTGAATGATGTCATCAACATCTGGATGTTTTTAAAATTTGGTTTTGTCCTTATGTTTTTTTTGTGTTTTTTTTTTGGTCTCTTTTATTCTCACAAAAAAACTCAAATTTACATTAAAATGTCTTAGTTTGGCTAAAAATTTACCAAAGGTTTTATATCTTCTTTTCTTTCATATTGTTTATATTTTCTTCTCAGTTCTAAGCTATTTGGACATATAATCAAAGTTTATAGACAACAGGATCAGGAGAAAGTGTGAGAGACAGAATAAAATTAGTTGAAATGGCTCAGTGTATCACCTGTTTTTAAAATTGTTTCCTTGCCATGTTCAAAAATATCTGTCAGAATGAGCTGACACACTTAAAATATCTAATAAATGAAACTTCAGACAAAATATTTAATAAATGTTTATATATAAATGTATTGTGTCTGCAGAAGAGAGGTGCTCTAATCCCTTAGGTTTGAGCCCAGGTTGTGTGCATATTTTGGCCCAAACAATGTTAATTTAGATATTGAATATGTCAGTAATTTAGATTTTGCTTTGAATTCAGGATACCTTGGACCAAATGGAGTGTGTGCACTGACCACATCTGGCCCCAGGGCCAGAAGTTGAGGCGCTGCAGAGCTATTTCCTCTAAATGCTACAATTGTTTTCTAACCCTCTCAGTGATCTATATACAATAGATCTTGTGGTAATTTATTTCATTGAGATTCTGGAAAAAAAGAACTGCAAACAGGCTAAGGTTCCTCTGATTCTAACACTTAAGGTGTATCCTCCTTCCTCATGAGGTCAGTACACAAACAGACAGATTTTTTGCTCCATAAATGAGTTTGCAACAAAACATGAAGGTTTTTGGAGCACTAATATTTTGTACTTATTTTTGCAGACACGTTTTTTTAAGTTTTAGACTAAAAATATGTTTCTGCTGTTATCTTGATCCAAAGCAGCAAAAACAGTTTTTGCACAAAAAGAAATTGACAATTTTTTCTCCTCAAACTCTAACCTGATCTTTGACAAACACTGGGTCTGTGCCATCCCAGCTTAATGATACAAACACTGAAAATCAAGAACAGAAAGAACATTTTTCAATTAAAAAAGAAAAGCTTTTGTAAAATATGTCCACTGAATTTATGAACCATATTGGAAAAAGTTACTCTTTTTTTTTTTGTAGTTTTAGGATTACTGATTAGTCATTTGACTTTTGTTGGTAATTATGTTTAAATATTTTAGTTTTAAAATCTCACTTGGTTCTGGACATTCAAACAGAACAACGGTGCAAAAACTTGCTGTTTTTCTTCATTTACCTGCCAGTTTTCCAACGTCCAGACCTCCCGGTCTTCATCCTCGCCTGAAAGTGGACTCCCCAGGGCTCCTAAAGTCTGTACTAACACAACCAGCAGCAGCAGAACTGCAAACTTCAGAACCTCCATCCTCACTGGATCGAACTGAAGATGTGACTCAACCTCTCCTGATATGGATGTAGACACCAGAAAACTTAATTTCTGCCTGGGAAAACAGATTTCTCTTAGGTTCTTCGTCCTCTTTATGAGCTGCAGCTTAGTGAGGGTCTCCTTTTAAAGCCTTCCTGTTTGCTCCTCCCCTCCCTCACCCCAAACTGAATACTACCTGCAATAAAATTAGATTTTATCAGCTTGATTCTGTTATTTCCATGTCTGACATGTGGATAACTTCAAATCTTTTGAAACAGGGCTTTGTGGAAACATTATGAAGAATTAACATCTTACCTGTTATAGATAGCTTTCTGAACAACCTGAGTTTGGAGAAATAAACAGTTTTTTAATTTTTATCTTATTTTAGTGAGCTATTTCATAAAGTCGTAATGTCACATGATAAGGGCAGAGCTAAATAAAAATAAATACGCCCTTATGACACAAGAATCATCATTTTCAGCGACATATGAAGACATGAATCAGTTTGATTGAATGCTAAATGATGGTTATGAGTGGGCTTGACAGGCCAAATGGACACCAACAAACAGGGCTGAGCAGATGAATGTTTAAAACATTATAATTAACAAATTTTCTCTTGCAGCAGTTAATGCTATATCTTTTTTTAAATATGTGCTATTCATGGTTATTTTTAGGTAATGATTTAGTTTTTCATGACTTCATAAGTTACAAAGCTAATGGCTAACAGACATGAATGACTTGAGGCTAAGGTTTGAAGAACCTTTCACATTGTCCACAGAAAAAGGTCAGTATAATACCATGTGGAGTCGTGCAGATGTACAATACATCTGCCAAAATAAAGCATGGAGCCTGCAAATAAACACTAGGGTTGTGACGATACACTGAACCACATCAATGTATTGATTAAATTCTTAATTATTCAATTACATCGGGGCAAAAAGAAATGATCAATTCACATTGTCATGTGCCTGATGTGGATCAATATCATTGACATCATATGTCCATCTAACACAATTATTTATGTTAGATATACTCCATCATATCAATCACAGACTTGTACATTGAATTGAAATCGTACATTGACAGACTTTGTGATTGACATATTGTCATCCAAACAAATCAATATAATATTGTATTGTGATAAAGCTGCTGATTTACAGCCCTATTAAGCACTAATGCTATGTTCACTGTGAAGCTGTGCCAAACAGCTGCAGTCCATTTATCCAGTCATCCACCTATTTTCACTTCAGCGTTCATTGGACGACAAGCCATGAAACTCACTGGACAGGCTTACTTTTCAGATATTCACACATGCATACAACACTCATGGTATCAGATACACGCCCCCCCTAAACTCACTCACTTCGTCGGCTAATAAATGTGCTCTATGCAGAAGTTTTTTTCTATAAACATATAGTGTGTCACTTTTTTGCTGACATAATATTGATGTTTTTTTTTTTTTCCTCATCTTTCCTTGTGTGGTTTTTAGTGTTTCTTTTAAGGGTAGCGCCTCTTCATGATGTCTTCATGAAGATGATCCTTGTTTACAGAGGTCTGGCTGCATGACCCAGAGCACCTGTTCTCCTATGTTTATGTTCTGTATTCTTCTGAATGGGTGTTCTGAAATGTAATTTCATTGTGCTCTGTACAATGACAATAAAGGCCTTATCTTATCTTATGTAGAGTTGATCACATAAACCTTTGGGTTACACACTTCAATGCCAGGTTTGAACAATCTCTATCAGTTGATGAATGGCCACTTGCAGGTAAATAACTTCTGACAAATGTTAGTTCCAGGTCTGACCAGAGCCTCTGTTTTTATTTACACTGTTGTTTTAGAGAGCAGCATCATTAATGCTGTTTCCTCCATCCAGAAGATTGCGGGTTTGCTTCCTGGTTGTTTTGTGTGATGTTTGCACATTCCTTCTGCTATCTGTGCACATGTGGGATCTTTTTACATTTGTCTATGTCTATGGACCTGTGACCTGTCCAGGCTGTACCCTGCTCCTCACACAGTGACTGCTGGATATGGCCACAAGTCACCCTAAAACAATGATTCTCAATTCCGGTCCTTGTGACCCACTATCCAGCATGTTTTAGTTGTTTCCCTGCTTTGGCACACCTGATTTAAATGAACGAGTGATTGGCAGGCTTCTGCAGAGCTTAAAGACTTACTGAAGAACAGGGAAACAACTAAAACATCCAGGGAAGTGGGTCACGAGGACCGAAATAGAGAACCACTGACCTAAAGGAACAAGCGGGTATAGATAATAGATGGAATGATTGATGGAGAAGTGAGAAATAAGCTCACCTTGTGTGGTTTACAGTATGTAATCACCAGCTGCCCTATTAGTATCAGGTATAATTTATTCAAGAGTTCTGGGGAAGAGCCTCCAGTCGACCGCTGGACATCGAATTCAGGAGGAACAAATTCAGGAAGGGGTGGGTCCGATTCAGTGACCTTACTCTATCTCTGTTACTTCCAGATAACATGATCCTGTTGTTGTCATTGTGATCTGATTTTCAGCTCTCACTGGAGTCGTTTACAAGTACAAGTAAGCAGCTGGGTTGAGGATCAGCACCTATGTTTCTGAGGCTTTGACCTCAGCTAAACAAACGGTGGACAGCCCTCTCTGGGTTTGGAGTGCTTCATGTGGGTTGACTGAAGGAAGAATGAATAGATCTTTGGGATAAAATGTTTTGGTAATTTTTTTCAGGAAGTGTTCCAGGTTGAACTGAAAGTGCTACAGCTAGCTGCTCCCATTTGCACATGTAAATAAACATTTAAATTTCACTCATCAGATAGACTTCATGGAGGTGAAACACTGGTACCTATTTGAGGTGACTCAGTTAAAGTTTCACTTCCAGATTTGTATTCAGACTAGGTTCTTTATGGTTTGTGTCACTTTCTTCTGTTCCAGTCTGATTTGTGATGTACCTTTCCTATTTATCATGTGTTTGTGTGACTCCGCAGGTTGCTGCCTCAGTACAGCCTGATTCAATTATTCTTTAAACAGTCGCTGCTGCTGCTGCAACGTTTGACAACAATATATCTCTCTGCAGGTAACATTTAAAGCATTAATATTTGTGCTGAACAAATGGGCCCCATGGGATTTCCTGGGATAGCAAATTAATCCCATGTGGGCTAGACACACTAACAGTGCTCAAATACTGAGGTACTGAGTGGACATGGTTCTAAAATTAACTTTTTATTTGGAACCAATTACAGGGTTAAATCTAACTTGGAAGCTGAAACTGAGTCAAGATTAAAACTGTGGACAATCCCAACTGGGGTCCATTTAAAGCTCATTTCAAACTCACATAGGGATCATATACAAATGTTTGCATTTGTTACATAATTTCTACCTGTTGCTACTCATCCGTTATATATATGTATATATATTAGGGGTGCAACAATACACAAAATTCCCGGTTCGGTTCGATACTTTAGTCTCACGATTTGATATTTTTTTCGATACAAAAAAAAAAGAAATTTCCATGCCCTTATTAATTTGTAATTTATTGAAATTAATAATAAACATTTGTTTAACCTCAAAAGTCCAGTTTTTTAATTAAATGTTGCTGAAACAGCAAGTTTCTCAGTGGATCTGCGCTCGACAATGAACACAGATCCAATGATCCTTCAACACAGAGCATCTTCAGAAGACAAGTTGATAAAATACATTTTAAATATCTGTATTGTTCGATACAAGTGTGTTTTGAACGTAAAGCCCTGTATGATATGGTCTGATACGGGTACATGTATTGTTACACCACTAATAAATGCAGAGCCGGTTCTAGGCATAGGCGAATAAAGCAGTCGCCTAAAGCGCCATCTGCTGGAGGGGGCGCCAAACTGCAGCAAAAAAAATATATATATATATATATTTTAATCACTGTATTGATCCCCAGGTGGGGAAATTATTTAAATTATTATAATTATAATATATATTAATTATTATTTAAAT
>JARVGW010000194.1:1647845-1661144 GCA_031762495.1 Anablepsoides rubrolineatus
TATATATACATACATATATATATATATATATTGCTAACAGGTAGACAAATGCACACAGGTGGTTATATGATTCCTGTTGTGCTGAACTTTATTCTCATGCACCAGTAAAAATTATTCAACACTATAGATTTATATCAAATATCTATTGCTTTAACTTTTCTTTTATTTTCCACATCAGCTGTGTGGACTGTGTGTGTTTTCTTTCAGTCTAACCTCAAATGACTCCTGTTGTAAGAAAATCTACAGTTGTGTTATCTTTCTTGGAACTGACTGCTCTCTTTGTCTCATGTTTGACTCCAGGTACCCGGACTCATGGTATCAAGACATCACCTCCAACAAGAAGTTCTTCTCCCTCGCTGCCACCTTCAGAGGGAGCATCGTGGGAATGATTGTGGCCGAGATCAAAAGCCGGACCAAAGTACACAAAGAGGTCAGTTTCTGCTGTGCCTCGCACAAAGCAGAAATAGATGGATATTACTCGTTTCATGTTCTCAAGTAGAACCATCAGACTTGGGTCGCTCACTTATTGACGTCTGTTTTTACTGTGCTAAGTAGACGAATCAGATTCTCCTGGCTAAGAGATATGGAAAATTGGACTTAAAAAAAAGATGGAAGTAGAGCAGTAAATATACAACTGAAGAAAATGTTTATTTTACTTTATTCAAATAAACTTCAAAAATTGTTTTGAGTTTAAATATGTTCAACAATTCTAGAATCTAAAACATTCACAAGAAACAATAATTTTATCAGTAGATGTACTTAAAATATCAACATCAGATTTATTCCTCTATGAATACCTGAAATCTGATACTCTCACATCAGGCTGGAGCTTTCACAAACAATTGACTCAGTAATTTCCCTTCAGAATAAGATTTGCATTTTTTCATTTGCCTTCGCTGAGTTTAATTTGTTTAGACAAAGATTTTGATGGTCTGAACCTGTTCAGATTGATCCCAAATTACAACAAAAGGAAACTAAATCCATTTTTTATTTTATTTTAATGTTTACTGGGAATTCTGCATCTTGATCCCCCTTTTTCTTTCTTTCTTTCTGTGTTTGAATGTGTGTTAGGATGGAGACATCCTGGCCTCCAGTTTTCCTGTGGACACACAGGTGGCCTACATCCTCAGCCTGGGCGTGGTCAAAGAGTTCAGGAAACATGGCATAGGTAAAACCTGGTCAGAAAATCAAAAAAAAAACAGCATTTCTTTTTATACCCCAACATTCAAGAAGGGGGTCTCTGCAGTCACTAAGTAGGAGTTTCTTGTTTTATGGGAGGAGTTTGTCCAAGATACGATGAGACTGTTTGACTTGTGTGGATGTAGTTTGTTAAAGACGTGATTGGTTGGATTGACTGTGTTGGGTGGGGTCTGAAGGAACCAGGGGGCCGCTAGGAGTAGCTTGGTCAAAACGGCCAGGAAGCACCTATATTTTTTAAATATAAATATCAATTTTAGTCGTTACTTGAGGCAGAAAGGTGGTAGCTGCACAAAGTTTGAACACAAGTCAAAACAGCCCTAACCAGCCTGTAAAAAGATTGTTTTATATCAATATGAATTAATAATAGTCATAACTTGTAACAGGAAAATTATATTATATATATATATTTGAATTCAATAAATGGTGTTTACCCATTCATAATAATTTATTTAGACATTTTTTGTTTTAAACTGTACATAAACAGTCAATAAATCATATTTACATGTTCACATTAATTTGATGATTACCAATACATCTCCACACGACAAGTCAATCAGACTAATCACATTTAGGACAAACTCCCCCCACACAACAAGAAACTCCCCCTATGTACTGCATAGACCCCTACTTTCAACATTCAGCAGAACCATTGAGTTTACTTGCAAGATGAAGATACAGGTTCAAGTCAAAGTAGTCAAGATGTTGTTTGCTATTGTAACTTATTTTTTTGTATTTATTTATGAATAAACTAATGAATAACAGGAATATCTGAAGATAATAATAGTCCTGTTATTGTCTATGTGGAAAATGTTTTGTTGCTTATTATTTACTTACAAATTTTGTCCATATCATATGTGCAACGGATCACGGCTGATCGGCAAATGTTTTGAAATGTTCCAAAAAATAAGGCATTCGTCTCGTTATTCTGGCCTGTTTTTTTCCCTTTTGCTGAACCGAAAAATGATCCGAACCGTGATTCAAAAACCGTGACACGATCCGAACCGTGAGTTTTGTGATCCGTTGCACCCCTAATATCATATGATGGACCACTACCAAATATCAGGGCACACTATTCCTGATCAAGATGCATGCTTTTTTAAAAATTTTTGTATGCTTTCTCTCAAACTGGGAGGACTTGCAAATCAAAACTATCGTTGACGATAGTAATAATGCTTCAGTGCTTGTCCATCAGCACATTTAAAGTGTTAGAAAAGCCTTTTTTTTGTTTTGTTTTTTACGTTCTTCCCTTTGCTTGTAGATGCACAGAGATGAGGAAATGTTTCACATGACCCATGTCATTTGAAGGACGACTCCTGCTTCTCTTTCTTCATTTCACCCACTGAGCATCCTTTCTATTCTGTTTCTCCCCTTCTCACCATCCAGGCTCCCTGCTGCTGGACAGTCTGAAGGAGCACATCTCAACCACAGCCCAGGACCACTGTAAGGCCATCTACCTGCACGTCCTCACCACCAACAACACTGCCATCCACTTCTACGAGAACAGGGACTTCCGGCAGCACCACTACCTGCCCTACTACTACTCCATCCGCGGCGTCCTCAAAGACGGATTCACATATGTGCTCTACATTAATGGAGGTCATCCACCTTGGACAATATTATATCCTTTTGTGAAACAGGTCACTCGCTCACTTTGTGTTGTCTGACAGTTGATACTCGCCACAATAGATTCAAAGTGTTAAAGAATATTTTGGTTATTTTAAAGTGGTGTTTACGTAAAAGTTGCAAACAGTTCATATTTTACCTGACGGAGATGACTCTTCAAACAATGTCTGTTTGAAGTTTGAAGAACTAGAGTTGCGTTCGGACTAAACCGACGAGCTAACGACTAGGCTGAACAAGCAAAGACCAAAGAGGATTGCTGCTGTCTTTAAACAACTCCAATCTCCAAACTTTTATAGTGATTCATGCGACTGCTTCTTTATAAACCTTTACAGCAGCGTCTATTTCTCATTACACCGTTATTTACATAAAATTTTGTTTGGATCTGCTTCTTCTGCTTTTCGCACCTTTGGAAGAACATTTTCAGTGAAGCACCAACGTCATCGACAATTGTGCGAAAATTGTAAATAAAAATGAGTCACATTTTGTAACATTCAGCAGACATCAACAGTTAGCTGGTATTAAGATTCTCCATCTATCAGTCATCAGTTACTGTGGGGATCAGTGATGAAGTGACCTGAGGTCATCTATCAAAACATTTTAACTACACAGTTGTCTCATCGTGTAGAGGCCTTAGCGCTGAAACACACTGCATCAAATACATGAATAGGAAATATTTTCCTGTTGGTAATCGGTGTCGTTATGTAAGTAGACACTAATCCAAAGTGGATTTCTAACTGCTTCTAGAGGTGTTTCCAATGATAAACAGGAGCTAAGACAAGAAAACTAGAAGCAAGTCAGTAAAATCACATTTATTAGATTATAAATTTATTTATCATGAAGATTAAACCTGGATGATTCATTTAAAAGTGCATGCTAGCTACATGCTAACAGCATCAATCCTGATCAGCTGTTTAAATGATGAGCTTATAATTTACTGATCTGCAGTCGTAATCGGTGTTGTTCTTTTTAAGCAACAGTTACTATAAACTAAATAGTGTCTCGGGGTTAGAAAACACTTGATAAACAAAGCAAAACAGACTCCCCTCCTCCGTCCGTCTCTGTGACAGTACCCTCAGTACCCCCAAGAAAAGTGAATCGTTCTGTTAATTGTTAATAAACTAAAACAACCTGTTTTAGATGTAAGGTTTGATTAAAAGTTTCACTGTTTCCAATTGTTGGATGTAAACAAACAAGACTCAACAACTGTTTAACATCAGATCCTGTTAAAAAAAAATGACTGCTTCATTCTTTCACAGAGCTTCTTGTGGATATCATTATTTTTTGAGAACATCTGAATTATAGTTTTTGGTGAATTGAGGAGAGCTCACAAAGCTAACTGCTACATAAGTTGACTCATCATTCTGGTAAGAACTAAACATTAATTTCTCCAAACTGGGGTTTGTAAAAAAGCTATCTACAACAGGTAAGATATTTATTTCTCTTAACCTTTACACAAAACCCCTCTCAGAATGTCTGAAATATTCATTTAAAACAGCATTAATGTTAATGTCTGATCGTTTAGAGAATAAATGCCTGTAAAAGTTGACCTATTCCTTAACTGGCTGCTCCACTGACTATATCCAGCACATCGGTTCCACTCTGGCCAGCCTGAGCCCCTGCTCCATCCCTCAGAGGCTGTACCGCCAGGCCCAGTCCCTGCTACGCTCTCTGCTGCCCTGGTCCAACATCGCCTCCAAGACCGGCATCCAGTACAGCAGAACCATGTGACGCAGCGCACGCCGGAGCTGCGCAGCGTCCACAACATCTGTGATTTTTTTTTTTTTAAATTTTCTCCTCGTTCCTTTTTCATGTTTTTTAAGAGCTCCTCTACCCTGCTCCCTGCCAGTCTTCCCCTGTACAGGCATCAGTTCACAACATTCTCAGTCTTATGTGACTTCCCTCTGCCTGTGTTTGACGAAATGACTCAGGTTTTATGTGTATTTCATAAACTCAGAACACATTTAGCATGAGATTCTGTACTCACTCATATACAGGGTTACATTTATACTTTTAGCTGGTGTTCTACAAGAGAAACCCACAAGATGTTTCACTTCCTATACGTGTGTGTATATAACACTATCCTATCATTACTCTACCTGTAATCTGTGTTTACCCCGTCATTCCTCAGGCGAGCTGCGTCAGACTTGCATTCAGGTCGGACAGCAGAGAGGAACGGAGCATCAGAAGACTTGTCTGGTACAGATTGTAGTTTTATTGTAAAAGGGTAACACAGGAGGAGACAACAGGTCCAGCCCTGTTTGTTCCTTTCTCTTTTCAACCACTGTCAGAGACTATATATTCTATTTGTATATATTATTCTTAGCTAATATATAAATTTATTTCAATATATACATATATTCTATCACATGCTGTTAGTGGGCCTTGTTGGAAGAGAACCAATCATTGTCCCTTTTTTTTAAAGACAGAATCTTGACTTATTAGCTGTCTAAAATGTTAATGAGCTGTAATACGTTTAGAGATTGGTTATGAATCATGCAGCTTTGAAACACAGTTTAGGTAGGGCATTAGGAGGGTAGCTTGAATGTTTTGAAGTGGTGTTTTGTGGAAAGGTTATAAATAATTATCCTACCTGTGGACAATGGCTCTGAGAACGGCTTCATGTGGATAAATAGTTTAATTCTGACCGGACTGACGAGCTAAACCAAGTGGATTTTAAAGTAGTTTCTACAAAAGTTGTTTTATAAACCCTTTTTATAGCTGACAGTTTTGCATCAGTTGCATGAAATTCGGTTGATTTGCAAACAAAAACAGCGAGCTGAAGCAATAATTCACTTGGGTAAGATTTTTCTTAATATTTATGCCAGAGTAACTCGTTCAGACTTGGCAGCAGTGTAAAATTTTATATAGTTAGTTTGCTTAAAGTAAAGTGAAATTTTGAGTTGTTTTGGGACAGCAAAAAACATCTGCTTTGGAAATGATCCATTAGAAACAAATTGACAAGCTGTTAAGGATTAGTCTGATCAGGACTGCTGCCAAAGCAGATGTTAGATTTTAGGGTTAAAACGGCTCCTATTTTTAAAATCTCCTAGTGGTTTGCTACTATTTAAACTTTTACACATTAGTTATTTCAGCAAAAATATTATGTCTTTCCATTTTAAAGTGACCCGAGGCTGCAGCAGAAGTGCTACAGCTAGCTGCTGCTGCCACTATTTGCACTTGCAATTGATAGTTGAATTATTTGTAAAAGAAAGCCTTTCTTGAAGGAATGCGTATCTCCTGTCACCCTGCATACCAAAATTAGGAACATGCTGTGTAATGTGCTGATGTTTGGAGTGGATGTGGGGAATGACTCTCAGCTACTGACGCACCAAATCTTTGCTCATCTTTTTAACCAGTTAAACAGACTGAGGCTTAACCTTTTTTTTTGTTTGCTAATGTCAGTTAGCCGTGGCGGCTATCTTGAAATGGGTCAAAAAGTGTAATCAGTTGTAGGTGTTCATCCAGTGATAACTTTCTGAGAGTTTCATTAAAATCCGTCCACTGGTTCAGAAGATATTTTGCTAACAGGCGAACGAACACAGTCACAGAAACCTTTTAAGCGTCAGTTGTTTCAAGACGGCAGCACTTTGGTTTTAGCTGCGTTTACACTACCCGTTAGCCTGTTGGTCCTGCCAGAATTAAACTCTTTCTAGTATCTGCAGCAGGTAAGCTATTTATTACTTTTACACAGAACTCCATGTTTAAAATATTTGAACACTCTTTTTTTTTTTTAGTTTAGTATGAACTGGAATCATCTCTTCAAAAACCCATTTAATCAGCAGTCTCTTCTGTTTATGCAGTAAAAGTTGTACTTCCTTCAAGATAAATACATAATGATGAATTCTTCCATTCATTATTGACGTTCAGAAGCTGTACAAATGATCACAGAAATTGTCTTAACTTCCAACAAAAATTTTGTACTACCTTCTTTCCAAAACTGAGCCATGTGTGATTCATAGACTAGAAAGGAAGATACCTTATTTTAGAGATTTTAGAAGTTGATTGCAGTCTTGTTTTCCCCCTCTAAACTAATGTCGCTGCTAATATGAAAAGGCTTTTTGCTCATTTATTTATTTATTATTAAGGCAAGTAACGTTCCCAAACACAGACACCATCCACTGTTCCTGACTCAAAGAGTGTGGGTCTGCAAATGTTCTCACAGAATTAGCATCGATAAGTGCCAAATGATGCTAAACAGTGACTTTATTAAAGAATAAAAAAGCTGTTCTTTTTCAGCTTCATTAGATTCTTGTTTAGTTTGAGATTTTTTTAACAGGACTTAGGTCTGGGGGGAGGTGGAGAGGGATGTGAATGTGTGAAAAATGTTTATCGATTGTGGAGAAAACATTTCTCACTTGTCCGATTCATGGAAAGTGACCTAAAAGTACTTTACAGACAATATTTATGCAATAAATTAGATTCACTTGAGCTATTTGCAAAGACTGACCAGTCTGATTGTTCCTGCTTTTGGATTGTTTTACACTGTTGAGATGTTTTTTTTGTTTGTTTGTTTGTTTGTTTGTTTTTATTGTGATTATTGTCTTATTTTATCATTAAACTGAGCCTCATTCATCAGTCTGTATTCCTCTGTACCAGTAGCTCAGGATCACAGCTGTGGAGTCTTGCTTTAAAACAATATTTTTTGTGATTTCAACAGTTTTGGACTCTAAATAAGAAATAAAACGGTAAAAAAAAAGAATTTGTTCTCAACGTTCTGCCTGGGTAGATAAATCAAAATTTTCTAATGACTTCTTTTGTTAATCCTCGACTGTTTATAATTTGTATAGGCTCATTTTTTGTCCCCAAAATTTCCCAGATTAAATAAATTAATACGTTTTTTTTGTCATTTTATGTTTTATTGTACAAAGCAGGGGCTCTCTACTATTTGTGCCTCCAAATAAAGGTGGCAGAGTTTTGACTGAAACCAGCACTCCAAAGAATATCTTGATTTTAATAAGGGCAGAGAAAAAAAATTCTTATTGAGTTATTTTAAGCACAAACCTGCAGGTTATTGATGTTTTCGTCACATCTTTCGCTTTTCATAGAGGTTTATTTATTATTATTTTCCATCTTTGTTTTTTTCACTCTTAACAAATTTTCCATGGCCCTAAGGCTCTGGAAACTTGATTTTTTGATATTGTTTTTATCACCTCGAGTGAAATAATCGGTCTTGGACCTGAGACCTCTGATGGGCCTCTAAAGAGACAGACTTTTGTTCCACTTAGAACTGAGTTTAGGCCACCACAGGTCGCCTTAACTTATCTAATGGACATAATCTTTAATCATAATTTATGTTTATCTTAACTAAGAGTATGACACATTTAGATAATCATGAAACAATGTTTATCACGTTACAGGAGAAAAGAGAACAGGCAATGACAATGAACATATAGTATTATAATGCTAAAACTAAACAAGCCAAATAAATTTTCAGCATAAGCACAAAAACACCTTTTTACTCTGTGCCTGTTCTGTTTGTGCCACTCAAACTCATTGACTTCCATTCTGTCTGAGCTTATAGTTCTCTTTAAAACTTGTCATGTCTTACAGGAATTATTAGACACAGAAAAATGAACGTGCAATGATCAGATGTTTCTACCACAAACCGCTCGGGATTTGTTTTTCAAAACCACGTCTAGTTTTCTCAACATAATTATTTGTTTGAGGCCTAATATGTTGAGACCAGTGTTTCTGCCTGTCTGATTGGGAGTGCAGCTATGGTACCATGGTGAACATTATCCACAACAACTTTAACAAATCTTTTGCACACTCTTTTTACACATTTGGAAAAATTCTTCACAGTGAAACGTGGATGTTTTGTCCTCTTAGATTATTACAAAAGTAACTCCAAAATCATTATTGGTCTTTAGAGAAGAACAATTATAGATGTTGGACTTTGAGGCAGAAGCTATATCAACACCCTTCAAATTTTTGTATAAATGTTATAGCTTTATTCATCGTTCTGTTGAGTTGAACTATAACTAATGAAAAGGATTCGGGCCTCAGCAAAAAAGTGAAAACAAAAAAAGTCAGAATTCTGAGAAAAGAGTCAGAATTATTCAGAATTATGACTTAAAAATTCTAATGAAAAAAATATCAGAATACTGAGTCCTTCTGACTTTGATTTCAGAATTCAGAACTGATTGATTTATCTTCTTTTTGTCTTAAATTTTTCTTAGTGTTTTGCTTTGCGGTCTGTATCTAATGTTTACGGTAACGAGTGCTTTTCGGAAGTCTCACTCCACAGTTTGTTACGGTAGCAGAAGACCTCACCACCCCCAGCGCTCAGGTTACGCCCATTCAGAAAA
This sequence comes from Anablepsoides rubrolineatus, assembly GCA_031762495.1. NCBI lineage: Eukaryota > Metazoa > Chordata > Actinopteri > Cyprinodontiformes > Rivulidae > Anablepsoides > Anablepsoides rubrolineatus. The sequence continues at coordinate 1,656,977 of JARVGW010000194.1, forward strand.
AAGAAGAGGGACGGAGCTGGAACAAGTATTTCTTGGCTGCTGGAGAATCACCCTCAGCTTCTGAAACGCTTTGTGCAGAAGAATAAAAGCACTAATTTCAACAGCACTGGGTTTATTTTCTGGAACACGCCTATTTCTTTTGCTTCAGACACAATTGTTGAAGCTGAAACTTAAGGGACCAAGGTGAGTGATGCGCATAAAAAAAACAAACTCCCTGAACGTCTCACAACTTGACATCAGCTAACTATTGTCTCAAGCTAACTGCTAACTGAGTTTTAAAAGTTAATGTTTCGGCTGTAGTTGGTGATAATACACGTGCTGTGTGGGTCAGTGTGCGAAACTTTACATCACAATGCTGCTGTTGTTTCTCCTGACTTCACGCGACGGTTTAAAAGTTCACAAACCAAACTCAATGCTTTTTTTTTTTTTTTTACGAATTGTTTTCCTGGCGCGTGCTGGCGGTCATTTCCTTTGAAAGTAAGGGTGGGCACAAAATACCAAGCAAAAAGCAGATAGCAGTTTCATACAGCCGCATGTGTGAGAGGAAATAAATGACTTCAGAAAACTAAAATATTAATTTATTAAAATAAAAAGCTTTCTCGTCATCCCTCATTTAGAAATTAAAGCATAGGAGAATGAATCTGCCTACTGAGGACCTGCAGGATGTGGACAGAACTCTGATAATCTAGTCAACATTTTCTCTCCACGTAGTCTAGAAGGACAAAAGTTGCCAGAGGAAGCTATGTTTCTGAATTAGTTAAAATAAAAAAAACTGTGTTGATAATCTTGAAGTGTCTGAGTGACAGAGATGTCAGCTTTCTTGTTTGGCGAGATTTCTTTGCTGGCACTGCTTCAGACCTGCACACAGAGGAACAACAAACCCACTTCAAGATGTGAGGTTCAGAGAGCAACATTTAGTTACATCAGCTTCTTTAATTTACCTAAATCTGTAACACTTAGTATATTATATCCACTGTGGATACAAGCATAATATCTATGTCTGCTATTGTCTGTCTGTTAGTAAAATATTTCAATAAACACTGGGTGAATTTTAGTAAGATTCCTAGAAAGCAATCTACAACTGATTAACATTTCTATTTGGTCACCACAGCTAACTGGCTTTGTAAAGCACAACAAAGCTAATACTCCACTAACTGAACAGATGTTTAGCCAACTTTTGATGTGGTAGTAGGTGAGATTCATCAACACATACTCTGAGCACTAAATGATTGGAATAGATCTGTGCTTGAGATTTTATCTTTAGGTTTTTCAGTCAATTCTGTTTGTTAGCAACATTTTTCCTAAATCTATGGATACGTATTTATGAAACTCAGAAAGTAATGATTGGATATATTCACCAATAACTGATTAACTTTTAGTATATATCTACTAAACTGTCACAGCTAGCCAAATATAGTTAATATAGTTAACACAAGAATGGCTATAATGCAGGTGAGGTCAGTGTAGTCTCTTGAAAGTTGCAAATCCAGACTTTAGTTGTGATTTTGAACTAACTCCTTGTTGAACCAGTAAATGTTGAGGGGAATGAGTATTTCAGCACTTCAGAGTTTCACAGTTTAATTATGACGTTTGTGAAGAAATCTGAATCAGTCAACACAAAACAGTGATAATATATTTATAGAGGCTTTGACAGAGAATATGAAGGCCAACCAGGAGCATGAAACAGGAGGGGAAAAAGTGGATTTTGTTGAAGTCTTTGCTCATTTACCAACCAGAAACTCAGTTTGTGTTTGCACAAGGCAAAATGCCCGAGTGTTCATTGTGACCAGAAAGTTTGTTTCCTGATGTTTGTGCAGCGGGCAAATTCCACTTACATTATCCAAAAGCAACAGAAGCAGCAGGAGACAAATTAAAGATCGACTGTGTCTGTGTGTATTAAAACGATTAGAAAACATTGTTAACATTATAGACAAGAATTTCTTCTCAGTTTAAAAATAAATGTATTATTATCTTATGTGTAATAAATAATAATAAAAAACATTCTTTGGAATAGGAACACTTTTTAAAGAACTAAATCTGTAGTTTTGATTATAGTTGTGTGTGAACTATCTTTTCCCCTAAGTTTCTCATCTATAGCAAAATCATTCATTGAGGCAAATCATTAGATTTTATGTTTTGCTTTTAATAACAATACATTTACTGTTTGAATAATAACATAAATAGTACATTTAAATACATAATGGTTTTAAAATTGGATGATTTAGTTACAAAGTGTGCAGCTTTTCTGTTTGCAGTGTGCTCTTTAGGGCTTCTCAAACATCTCCCATCAATGCTGTGTTCTATTTATGGATCTATCAATCACATGCATGAACTAACTTACTGAATTCATTAATTACTTGTCAAAGTGAGTCTTGCATGGTCAGAGGAAGCATTTCCTTTCTGAGAAAGGAGCCAATTAGGACAAAGCCAGTCATCTGTTGATGACCGGTCTTTGGCTGCTTGTTTGGGGGACCTGATGTGTTCTTCACTTGGACCTGGAGCAGGTTTGAGAGTGGGGCACCCCCATAGGCATGCTGGGTAAATGCTGGAACCACATCTTCTACATCTGATTTTTAAAGCACAACCCCTGACTAATTGCACTGAACTTCACTAGCCACTAAGAATATATATATATATATTTATTTATTTATTTTATAATGGCAGTACTATTGTTTACCCTCCAAGTCACATTTTACAGTGTGGGCAGCCAGGTATTTTGTTTTTATTTATCAAAAATAAATTTGTCTTGAGTTTTTTGTACTCGCATTTAAAGTCAGATTTCAAAAATATTAACGGCCCATTACCCTTTATAGAAATGACTTCAATGAAAGTTTTTATTTAGAATATTTTTTGGTATTTCGCACCTCTTTTTGATCTGACATATGTTTAATGGTTGTGGCCTAAAGCTGTTAATTTTGAAGTAAATTGTAGTATGGAGAAAATTGTTTACACCCATATGATATCAGGTTATCATTATCAGTAATTGAGAAATCTGCTCATAGATGAGATAGAGCAAGCAGGTCAAAATATGCAATATTCCTGTATATTTTAGGTTTGCTTGGGTCATGCTGTCGTAAAGATTTTGACTCACTGAGTGTCCCGTTTGTGTGACGTGGTGAACACAGAGCTGTCTGTGACAGATTGCCACAGTCTCACTTTCACTGTCTCAGCTGTGTGAGGGAGAAAAGAGAAGATGATAAAAGCTTGGCTGCAACAAAGAAGTCCAATTTCTTTCAGCAGTGATTTTTCAGAAAATTGGACTATTGTCATGATGCAGCACTGATTATAAATAACTTCCATTTTCTTTCAAAACTGCACCAAGTTTTCCGACCTTCTTCCTTTTGTTAAAATCTGTGAAAGAGTGGTTAGTTTTGCGATATTGGCAAAAAAACAACCTTCATCATGATTAATTGTGCTGCTGCTTCATGTGGTTCACAGACCAGCACCTCTTCTTCGGTTGTAAACAATGCAACTACAGACAATAGAAGTGATCCTGCCCCCAGCAGTTCATGTATTTCATTGCAGATTCAAGTGAATGGTTAAATAATACAAACATTCAATAATAAAATTTCGGTTCAGCTAATTTTTTTATATTCAGTGTAATCGATTATTTTGAAAGGTTGGTGCATCACTAATTATGATTAATATTTATTCTTACACATTTTGCATAATCAGCCCTTATTGCTCTATATAACTCCATGTGATGATGCAATAGAGTTGTTGTGACTCTTGGCAAATGTCACAGTTGGATTGAAATTCTTCTGTAAACAATTTGAGCCATCTCAATGTTTTACATCCTCTAATTACCACATGTTTTTTTAATTAATAACTAATACTAAATAAAATGGTAATTAGTTACATAGAATTGTTCCTTCATCAGGCCAATAACACACAGATGCAAACAATTTTTCTTAAACCTTTCTTTTTGCTGATCACAAAAGTTTATTTTCAACCAAACAAGTTTATTAATGGTGTAGATTCTCAGTCATCCAGGACTGGGTAAATTAAAAGAAAGATAAGATAATTGGACTTTATTCTATAGATGACAAATAGAATTAGGGATGGGCAATATTGGCAAAAAAATTAATCATGATTAATTGTGGTATTTAGCCGATAACGATTAATTTGACGATTAATGCTCTGGAGTCCTTGGACACCCTTATGTCCT
>JARVGW010000194.1:1661244-1691762 GCA_031762495.1 Anablepsoides rubrolineatus
ACACACACCAACTCTTTGTCTGCTTTAAACTTACAGCTGAAATGATCAGACAGTATAAAATACAATAATTTCCTTCATTATGTTAGCAATTTTGGTCAGCAGCCTATGATTAATAGGGTTTTTTTGACATTATGGATTGTTCACATTAATAAATCAGTGTTTATGTTTGAAACTAAAACAAAAAGATGCAAATACAGATTTACAAATAAAAAAAATGGACTGTTATCCAGTTCCAGATTTATATTGTAAGCTTATAGCTCGTGTTAATTCACAATCCTGATGATCATAAAGATGAATTAAAAATTGTGTAATATTTCTATTGGTGTCCTCTCATTTGAAATTGAATTGGTGCCTAAACATTCCCATCCCTAAAGATTTCTCCTCATGAAACATTTTTACTTTTCTATGGCTAGGCTGTAGAAGTTAATGGAAGTCAATGCAATGTCCCCATAAAGCTGTACTAGACCAGGCCTCTGTGTATTTGTGTGTGAATCTAGAAGATTTCATATGATTGAATTTGAAGGCAGCATCACTGAAACTCTGGCCCAGTGAACTCAATCAGTTTTGTTTGATTCTTCAGTTTAAAGTCTGGTATCAGTCAGTTTGGGGGCCTCGTCGTCACCTATGTTTATCTCTGCAAAGCTGTGTGTGTTTTGAGAGCTAGTACGACTCTCTATGATCGAGTGAGTGTTGTGTCCCAGTGGGCTGGTATGTGCCCTGTCAGCGGGGTCTCTGGGTGGCAGGTCGTCCACAGAGGACCATCACGGAATATTCCACAGGGCACAGGTCTGACACAAAGCTGTGTGTGAGTCTGGAAAATAACAAAGAACCCAGCTTGCTTTTGTGCTTGCACCACTGACAGAGACACAGAATTGTGTTTGTGCAGACAGAAATAACCCCCACAAAAAATATAATGAAGCCGTTCACTTGTTGAAGCCTAAACTACTCGGCTAGTTTAAAGTTGTATAAACGTTGTTGCCATCTGGACAGCTCTTTCTGCGTAAAGCCATAATGGCTGTCAAGACTAGCATGCTGTCATATTTAAGTTCTGTTTAAAACCATGATGGAGATCAGAAGTGATAGAGGGGAATATTTATCAAATGATAAAGTAAAAACTGTGTGTTTTCAGCCATCCTGATATGGGCAGATCTGTTGTGTATGAGGAGAGCTGTGAGCTCACCTGTTCATGTGGAGCAGAACCAGAGAAGCTTAATAATAGAACTTCTCTAGAAATTCTTATCAACTCTTTGCTCGTTACGCCTTGTCTCACACTTGTAGTTATTTTTGCCAGTTACATCTAATGGTTAAAATAGAGCTTTATGCACAATGAAAGATTCAAGATAACAAAACAACAAAGCATGTGATGCCAAAGGATAAAGTAAAGAAATAAGTGTTAGTAGCATCCCATCATTCTGGATGATGACCCTGCCATGCTTTACACAACCTGTTAGGACATGGCTGGATCATAGCAAATTTGGAAAACTTAGTGTGAGGGCATTCATTATGTTGCCTTGTTTTGTTTTTCATAATCAAATGGCTCTTCTTGGAGGTGTATGATAATTATCTCAAGATCATAAATATCCCTAATGGGCATTATGTTTATTGAGTTTGCTTTATAATTGACAATAAGCAGCTCAGTCTTTTTACATGACTAATTTAGATACAACTTTATATTGCTGAAACATTCTACTGTACAAAAAGCTAATCGTCTCAGGTTTAAAAATAAAACTGAAAAGTTAGGCTTCTCTCTGAGGTGATCACATAATTCAGGATGAATTGAAAGTAGCCTGAAAACAGGAGCCTAAAGAACCTTGTAAAGAAGTAGCAGTAAGGAAAATCTTCTCTTGCCTTCAAAACTGATAAAAGTGAAGACAGACAAACAAGCTTTATCGAGTTTTCCTACCCTCTGTCAATGTTATCACAAGTTGTTTATCTGCTGTGTTCCTGCTTCATATTCTTGTCCCTCCCTGTTCTCAAAAAAGCATCTTCTGTTTGGTTGTTTGTTTTTATACAAAGTCATTTTAGTTGTGCTGAGCTAAATTAGATGGACGTTTGTTTAAGTTGGACACAGCAGAAAACCATATTGAGTGATGCAGTAAACATGAAGAAGCAGAGATGCATCGATTACATTAGCTTGATGTTTATTGAGTTAACACAGATCGGACCCTCTCGGGTTCTTCTGACTGGAAAGTGCTTTTAGGCTCCTTCTGCCAATGAATGCTAACTGAATGGTTCATCCTGTATGTTGTTTTTAACAACTTTTTTGCTCTGCAAAGCTCTTTTACACACTCATATGGTGCTTTCATTTTAAATACTGTTTGCAAAAAAACTATTAGAATTTTTTGGTGTACATTTGGTTACTAATTGAATAGAAACAGTGTTGCTAACTTAACTTTGTCACTAAATGTAGCAAGCTTTCAGTCAGCTGAGACGAGACAGCTGCAAACATGCTGCTGCTCCTACCCTGGTGGGATGTAATTTTTTACTGACACTGTTGTACAAAAATAAATTTCTGCACAGCCTCAGTCACTTCTTTACCTCATCTGTCCTGAGTAGGGTTGGGCAATATTGGCAAAAAAATTAATCACAATTAATTGGAGTTTTTAGCCGATAACGATTAATTTGACGATTAATGCCCTGGAGTCCCTGGACACCCTTATGTCCTAGTCACATGACTAATTTGATGGGAAAGATTTGCTCTTCAGAAAAATCTGTTCCAAATTGTGTCAAAATTAAAGACTTCAGGCTGTACATCGAATTTTAAATTGTGTTGATAGATTATTACAGAACTTTTTTTTAATGTTCATCATAATTGAAGCTGACCGAGCGGACTCTGCCTGGTGGCATTAATTGTATTAATCGATTAATGCCAAAAAGTAATCGATTAGTATTTTTCTGACGATTAATTGCTCACAATACGATTATGCCCAACCCTAGTCCTGAGGGCCTAAGTAGGGGTGCATAAGACCCTGGACACACTGGAGGGACTATGTTTCTCAGCTGGCCTCCCCCGGATGAGCTGGCCCAGGTGGCTGGGGAGAGGGAAGTCTGGGTCTCTCTGTTTAGACTGCTACCCCCTTGACTCGATCCCAGATAAGCGGAAGAAAACAGACGGATGGATTAACTTTCTTTTTGAATTCAGATACCATGGAAATCAATGGTTGGATTTAATCACTATTCATATGTATTCAGTTATAACTGATGTACCATACATAAAAGCACACTTCAAACCAAACCCGGTGCATTGAGTTCCTCAGACAAATAATTTGCTCTACACTGCAGTATATAACAATTTTCATTCAAGCAGGATTTTGGCACTAGATGAACAAAAGGAATCAAAATGCTGAGTACAGTAACAGAAGACTCTGCAACAAAGGATTCATGCATTGTGTGTTAAAGCAATCTGACTTGTTTTCGTCAGTCTTTTCACCACTTTGTTTTAGGTCCCTTTTGTAGGGATAAGGAATGGCTTTGATGATCACACTCTATCATTGCTCAGAAGAGAGCAAAACAGAGCACAGTAGCAATGGTAATGACTAGCTACCACCAACCTTTTTCTTTATTTCAGAAAGCAATAGGTACACAACAGTCTAGGTGCTGCAGAGTTCCAGCTTTTTGTTTCTCAACAAGCCATTCAACAATAATGTCTTTCACATTTTAGAATTGTTGATGTCTACATCAAGATGGATCAGAAAACATTATGACCTCAATCCCTAGTGTACTCTGCAAAGATTGAAGAAAAAAACAATCCTATAGCAGTGAGTCACACAGGGTTAAAGAAGACATCCATCCATCCACCCATCCATCCATTTCTTTCAGGGTCACTTGTGCCCATATTCGGAGTACACCTAGAACAGGTCTCCAGTCCATCACAGGGCCACAGACAAACAAGACAAACAATCATTTACTCACATGTAGCCCAGTTTAGAGTTACCACTTAACCTAACATTCATGCTTTTGGTCTGTGGAAGGAAACTGGAGAAAACCCACACATGCACAGAAAGAACATGCAAACTCTACTCAGAAAGGTACCCAGCCGGTCTTTGATCCACTTCTTGCTGAGTGGGAACAGCTCTACCAACTCAGCCATCGTGCCACCTTTAAAAAAGACAAAAGACTGCAAACGTATAAAAGGTGTAACATTATGAAATATATCGAATTTAAACTATTATTGACCTTTTATACATTGAATGTTCTGCTTTGAGAGCAGACTTAATTTCCCATGAGATCTAATAATTATGTTTTATTAGAAACACTTGCAATAAGTCCCATCTTTTAATGAGTAATCTGTTTTAATTATTAGCTGTGGAAATTCAGTAATGAACTGAACTCTTCCTGTTTCCTCTGTAATTATATCCTTTCATTCTGTTTGTTTATGATTGGCCGACAGAAGGGTTTCTTCTCTCCGCTCCTCTAACTGGCCTCTGACGAACGATGATGTCAGTCCAAAGTTGAATAACGGGTCCGTTCTCGGTCAGGTCACAGCAGCATCGGACAGTTCTCAAATTGTTGTTGCCGTTGTAACGAGGGCTGTGACCATGCCACCAGCTGGTCACTGTTTCACTCTTGAAGTTTGTTTTTCTGGGAGACATTCAGGGAGGGGGGGACATAATGCACCAGGAATGTGACCTGAAAATCCAGCTTGTTTTGGCAGTTCTGACTGTGGGGGTGGGTGTTTGTGTCACAAATTTAAAGTCCCTCTCTTGTCCTTGCAGCTGCCACTTAGCTGTAACTTCAAACTGACCCCACCAACCTCGGACCTTTTGACCGTTTGACTCCGCCTCCTCCAACATGTCTTCTGAGGCCACACCTGTCAAGGGATCTCAACCCGGTACCCCTCCTCTCAACTCTGCACGATCCCCAACCTCTCCAGGTGAATGCATATTATTTAACAGAATTAACTTTAGGAGGGATTTTTGTAGTTTTCTGCCAGGCCATTTATTTATTTATTTATTTATTTGTTTATTAAATGTCTTGCAAATATTTATTCTAACATCACATCAGTGAGCTCAAAGCACTTTAAGCTTCTTTTAATATCAATTTTTGTTCTGATCAATAAGATCTCTATGGATTTAAGATATGTGCTAGTGGAGCTGCTCTGTTATAGAAAATAAATTGTAACTAGAGAATTGCATTTTCTGCAAAAATGCTAGTGTGAATGTCTGTTGCTAAAAACTTAAGCTGAAAGCTGCTGAAATTGAGCTAAAAATGTTCAATAGCAAAAGTTTTATTGTAAGTTAAACTTGGAAATCTGAAAGAAACAAAAAAGCAGAAATATGGCTGAACTAGCCTAAAAAAGCTAAAATAGCTGAACATAGCAGAACACAACAGTAAGAAGCATAAATAACTAAAAATAGCAGAAAAAAGCACAAACTTTAGCTAATATCAGCTGAACATTAGCTAAAAGTTCAGCAATTAGCTGAATATAGCAGAAACCATCTGTAAGAAGCCTAAATAGCACAAAGCAGAAAAAAGCACAGAAAAGTAGAAAAAGCTGAATTTTAGCTGAAATAGCAAAAAAAGCTAAAATTACGGTAGGAGAAAACATGTTCTCATTAATTGGTCAAAGTTATCACAGTTACATAAATGATTGATCTTCATTAGGTTTGAAAACACTTTCTCAAAAGGAATTGTTTTAAAGGTGAATTTTTTTATACCCTCCAGTTAAATTTTCACCTAAAATAACCAAGTATCTTTTTCAAATGTAATAATAATAAATAAAATCAGCAATATATTGAACTTCTGTAGGCCTTGTGAAATGTGTTTGTCACCCAAATTTATCTTTTTATTATTATAAATTCAGTGTTTGTTATAGTGTAATATAATATTTCATATATTTCAATATTTTCATCTAGTAAGTGTCTAATTGTATAGTGGAATAATAAATATTTCTTTATTTAAAGGAGGAAAAAATCCAGAAAGAATAGTTAATTTCAACAGAAGCCCAGCAAAATGTAAATGTTCAAAATCACATCTAGTGCTTTAGTATGTGTTTCTAAATCTGCCTGGAAATCTTTTGTAAATATAAAAACTTTCCAGTCATTCTGTAAATAACAATTCTTCACTATTGTTTTAACTAAATTGAACTGGATATAATCATGTTTTGAAAACAATTTAATTAAGGTGTATTTTTTTTCCAGCTGACCTTGTGGGTCATTTTGAGCCAAAGGCAGCAGAAGGGTTAATCTGATTGTTCACATTCTCCATTTCGCTTCAGCAGCAGCACAGGGAGCTGCAGTGAAACATTTGTCCTGATTCTCATCATCTTCTCATTTATTTTATTTTATTTTTCTGTTTCAGAGTCCCTGCAGCTTCCAGCCAAGTTTAGAGAGCGCTCGCCCTCCCCGTTAAGAGGCTTCCTCATCCCCAGCCCCCTACCCACTCGCAGGAACAGGACCTTCTCAGCGTGAGGACACACTCGAACACAAAAACAAGACCGGGTCAAAGCCACAGAGGCCATTCTAATATTACACACTTCCTCTTTCTCACACATTTTTAAAATCTAACAGTACTTCTGCTGCAGACACACAGTAGAAAGAAATTGAGTGTATGTGTGGTAAATTTTGATGCTTATAGAAAAAGTTAAAAACAATAAAAAACTACATAAAACAAGACAATCATACTAAAACAGGTATACATTAAGAGATAAGTACAGACAGTACTTGCAGTGCACTAGTAAAAGTTAAGTAAAATACTGTAGATAATAAAATACATAAAGTGTTAATTGAAGGCTGTTTCAAAGGTCAGTTTTTTTGTATAATACACATACAATAAAGCCATAGTAAACGTGCATTACCTGAGTAAAAAAGATCACTACCCGGATTTAACTACGGTAAGTAAATAGGTAAGAGCCTCGTGTTGGATAATTACTACATGAGTGATTATGTTTCAGCTGATAAGAAGTTATTTAACCTTTTAATGATGCAGTGAGTGGTTTCTCATTGGTTAAAAAAACACCCTGTGGTCATGGAAAAGATTTTTATCTGTTTCAGAAGGAAGGGTCAAATTACTGGATCAAGCAGAGAAAAGAGTGGAGATTGTTGAAATGACTAAAATCCAGTTAAGAACCATACTGTTACTAAAAACTGGAAAGACTGTGGGAAGACATAATCTTCAAGGAAGAAATGTGATCATAAAATAGTATTGAGTTATTATGATCATCAGTCACTTAAACATTTGGGGAAATCAAATCGTAGAAAACAGCAGTAGAAACGTAATTTGCACACATGGATTGGCCACCACAGAGTCCAGATCTGAACCCCATCGAGAATGGGTGGTCCCTCTTACGTCAGGGTTGGTAATGTAAATATTTTTACACTGCTGGAGCGAGGCACATATTAAATGACTTGTTGATTCTTACACTGTTTTAAAGTAAATGACTACAACCGATTGCAAAGGAAAAGATCTCAAATTTATCAGTCACAAAATATTTTTAGTACGATTGGTTTTAACTCTCTTCCAGATTTATCACTTTCAATGTATTTACAGTCCCTATAAATAGCATTTACCCTCTTGGGTGTTCTATAAATAAATAGTTCTTATAAATAAATCCAGTTCAATATAAAGGAGCACTTTTAACACAAGAAAATTTCAATATCAAATTGAAATCTAATTATAGTATAGTATAGTATAGTATAGTATAGTATAGTATATGTAATGTGAAATAAGTGCTCATCCTTTCCTAATTCAATTGGGAGAAAAGATTACTGAAAAGTACAAGTCAGTATTGATTCAAAGAGTAAATGTTCCCCGGAGTTTTTTTTGAATCCATGAACAAATGTAAGGATGGAACATGTGTAAATCTAACCAAAACCTACAAATGTTTTTTTTATGTAGGCAGAGGGCTACAACCTATAAAATGTTATAGACTAATGAGTTTAAGTCTCTTCTAGCACTAAATCTACCTAATTTATTATATTTTCTTTGAAATAAATCTGTCGTATCATCTTCCTAGATTGGAAGAGTTTATTTCTGTATTTTAATTATTCACCTTGTTTTTTTCCTCCTCATTTCTTCCATCCCTTTATCTGATCCCCCTCTCCGTACAGGGCGGCCCGTGCAGCCGAGGGTCCCGTGTTCACTGGGGTGTGTAAATGTTTCTGTCGCTCCAAGGGCCATGGCTTCATCACACCTTCAGACGGAGGCAACGACATCTTTGTTCACATCTCCGAGTGAGTGTGTGAATGTGTATGTGTGTGTGTGTGTGTGTGTGTGTGTGGACAGGTTAGAGCAGGGTGGTGGTGATGAGAGGGCTGCCTCGTTTCTAATCAGTCGCCGAGCGATGCCACGACTCTGCGTGGGAGTGGAGGGCAACTCTCACAAAGAGGAGTGACGAGCTTGTAGGAGGGCATCAGAGTGATGAATGACCTCCGCTGCAGGCCCTTTGTTCAGGCTTGAAAACACGCAGACGTCAGAGAGGGCAGCTCATTTCAACACCTACTTACATGTTTAAAAAGGAAAAATGCTCAGGGTAATTTACAAAGTCTGCAGCATTCGTTCAAAGCTGTGTGGCAAACACAACAGGAACTGTCCCGCTGCGTTTCATAGCTCACTTCAAGGTTGTACAGTGGGTTGCAAAAGTATTTTGTATTCTTTTTGTTTTCCTACTACCTGGAATTGAAAAGGATTTGAAGGTTTTCCCTTCAGAAGCCACCTAAATGAGTCAAATCCACTCGTCTGTGTCAGATGACCTCCAAATATACACCTGTTCTGAGCTGACATTAAAAGCAAAATAAACCAAACTAGTTGTTAAAATAAGGTTGAGAAAAGTTTGTGAAATATTTCTGAAATCACTGCTTTGCTGTTTTAAATGTTTTTTTAGTAATCATAACATTTTCTTGCGTGAACACTGTTTAACTTAATTTAGAGTCTTTTATGCAAGTTGATTATTTCTAATGAAATGAACTTTGATTTCAGGTTGTAATGATTAAAGCTGAAGGGATCCCCTGCCTTCTGCTGTACCTTCACTACAGATATTGACAGAAACGTTTGACGCTTTGCCCCATGAATCATGTAGAAGTGCTGCATGAGCCACTCAAACAGAGCTTACAGCCATTACTCAGTCTGCAAAGTGACCACTTATCTCTGACCAAACAGCAGCTGAACCACTGATCAACGCTTGCTTTGGCTTTTGGTCCGTGTACTTTTTGGCCGTTCGTTTTGTTTTAAAAACAGATGTTGAAAATGGATTGTTCTATTTTCATTTTATACTACAAAAGCAGAAAATCGTCAATTTACTTTTGTCAAACTGAAAGTTTATCACTGTTATTATGGCAACTTATTGCTGTCCTGTAGAACTTTCAACTAGTTCCTCACCTCATGTTCGAAAAGCACCAGAAGCTCAGCTGAAACCCATTAAACTAGTTAGCTAGTTGTAAAGTAAAACGTGTTTATTCATCCTATTATCAGAGCATTTAAGGTGGCACTAAAAAGAAGTTAGCTAGACTAGCTATATTAATAAAAACTATAGTCTGCAGTTAGTTAAAGAAATGCAAACATATCTATTTATTTACACCAGTTAAAACCTTATGTAACTAGCTGCACTAGAAATGGTTCAATAATGACAGAGTTAATAAAAATATAAATGTTTTCCTGTTTTTGGAGTATAAAATGAAAAGAGAATAACCATCTTTTTGTTTGTTTTTGTTTTTCAATATGTTTTTGGTCATTCAATTTGTGTTTTAAAAGGTGCACGGTCCCTTTTCCAACAAACTTTTTCTGTTCAGACTGGAGCTCCACAATATATTGAATATTTATCGTCATCGTGATAACAGCCTGTGCAATATGCATATCGCAAAAAACTGCATAAACTGCAAAAAAATGTTTGGCTCAAAGGCTTGCATGACTGTTTTCACCAGTCAAATGGAGCCCTTCATGTATTTGGCCTATTGGATGGATCTCTTCAGATTTTAAAAAAGAATTACGCTGTAATGGAAATTGTTTAGGTGGTGTTTTTCTATTTTAATTTATTTTTGCTGTGTTATTGCGAGGCTTATCGTCATCGCAATATTAAGCACTGTTATCGCAGGTTTTCCCTAATATCGTGCAGCCCTTGTTCTGTTGGCGTGAATGTGTGTGAGTCGGTGAACAGAAACTTTTCATTAAAGCAAACCCGGCAGATAGATTCTATTCTCCTCTTTCTGTTAACATTCAAACCTTTTTGTCTCCATCCAGCATCGAGGGGGAGTACGTGCCAGTGGAGGGAGACGAAGTGAGATACAAGATCTGTTCCATCCCTCCCAAACTGGAGAAAGTCCAGGCGGTGGAGGTGACCATAACCCATCTGAAACCAGGAATCAAACATGAGACCTGGGGAGGAAGCATCATCAGCAACTGAGAGCTGAGTCTGTCATTGGGGAGGGGGAGGGGGGCTAGTGATGCTAAGGGGAATATTTTGGGATTAAAGGAAAGAATGGGAGGTTTTGAGAAGTTTGGAAAAACCCCTGGGGTCAGAAACTGTGATGCATCAGGAGAGAAGCTGAAATCAACCATCTCAAACTGTAGCTGACATGTGGGAAACTTTACACACTAGTTAATAATCTGGATTAACACGTGGCTTCTGTGGTATTTCACAGAAACTTCAGGTCACAGATTTTAGTTTTCCCACATAAGATGTTAGATCTGTGTTGAATGTGTTGGAAACTGGACTGCAGCTGTAAATATCCTCACTCTGGTACATCTGGAAGAGTTTTGATCAGCAACTGAGATTTTCTGCATCTGTGAAGAAACTGACATTTGTTGCTGGAAAAACTAATCCAGAAACAAAAAAAACATGTTTCAGGTAAATCTGTGCCTCTTCTTACCCAGAGATCCTGCAGCTCTTTGTGCCTACATTTATCAACCTGTAATCTGTCTTTGGTTGGGTTTGGATGGCTGGAAAAGTGAAATAAAGCATTTTCAAATGAAATTGCTGGGATTGTTTTTGATTTAGTGGATTTAGCTCTTTAAAGGTCACAGCTCTCAGGATAAAACACCCAACAGTTGCAAAAATATGATTTGTGTCAAAGTTCAAATGTCCACATTTGTGTCATATAAAGGACACCTTTAAAAAAAATGAACATGTATGGACAGAGGGGAATAAAGGAAGTGATCTGTGTCAAACTGGAAAAACCCAACAAGGGGGTTCAGGTGTCCACTTTTGCAATGCAGACATGCCTTCCCTCCTCAGGCAGTTTCACAACAATTAGCACCATGAAACATGTGACAGACACGTCTCACATGTTTATGGTGTAACCTATGACTGAAACTGCTGGCAGGATGGGTGGGTGGATTCAGCAAGTGTTGATGATGTCCCAACAACATTGTTTAAAACGGGAACTTTGGAGGAAACCTAGAATGTCTTCATGAATCAGGAAGTGCAGGAACCAGAGCTCTATAATTAAAGAAAATCTCAAGTGAGGTTCTGTGTAAAGGAACATCAAATGTTTTAATATATTTCATTTGTTTAAAAATTTCTTTGTGTAAAAGTAAAGAAAATGTATTTTAATCTTCACTTAAAGAATGTAAAGTCAAGGAGTGTTTATATGTCTATATAACCTCCTTGTGTAAAGTGAGATATGCTGCCCTCTTCTGGTCACATTTGGTTACTACAGCATGAGCACAATCAGCAGTCATATGTTTAGCAAATGTTCAAACTAAACATAAAAAATCAAACCAATAAACCTAAACAGAAACAAATAACAAAGTATCGTACAAATAAATAAGGAGGAAAGTTTAAAATGTTGAAACCCTTGCTAATGGTTTGACACATATATGAAACCAACAGGCTTTGCTGATGGTTGTGCTCAGGGACCATCCATCCATCCATCCATTCAGAGTCATGAGCTGGTGCCTCTCTCCAGGGGTGACTGGACAGTCACCAGTCTATCACAGAGCTGCAATGGACTCAAGCTAAATACTTTGAGCAATATCAGCCAAAAACAATAATTTGTTTGTTTGTTTTTTTATTTACTTACTTACTTACTTATTTCCTTGTACCATTAACACAGTTGAAAATTACTGTGTGGCTTGATTACTGAGACGCAAAACTACAAAAGTTAAAATAAAAAATACAAACTTAAAACAAAAAGTAAGAAAAATAGTGTTTGATAGATTATTTATTTGACAGACAGACAGACAGACAGAAGCGACCGAAAACATTACCTCCCCCCTTGGCGGAGGTAGTTAGTTGTTTGGTTTTAATGAAATGAATAAAAAAAAGTCTAGTTAGCACAGACTGGGCAGAGGTTGGCCATTCAAGTGTCTAGTAGTCAGTGGTTTAGCATTTTGAGATGTTCTGATTTTGAGTGTACTGTTCCTGTCATTTTACAATTTGACCAGCAGGTGTCACCAAAACACAGCGGTCCTCGCTGCGCTGCACTGTCATCGCTCATCAAAAGAGCCAAATAATAAAGGTCAGGAAGTCACCAGAACAGCTGTAAACTTCCCAATTAATGTCACCACACAATGAAGCCCAAATTATGTCACATCATTTTTTTTTTTACTTTAACAAATAACAAATGAGAATGTTTATTGAAACGTTTGTACAAAAAGGCTTGTTTTATAGAGAGCTGATGAGCAGGGATGGGCGGAGAGAGCTGAGGATAAACAAAAAAAAAAAGTCATGCTGAATCAGGAAAGAGGAATTAAGACAAGGGAGGGAAAGCCGAGGAGAGAAAGGACGGAGGTAAACAGATGATGAGCGAAAGGAGGAGGAGGAGGAGCAGAGAGGAGGCAGGCACTCACAGGAGGAATCAGCGACAGCAGCAGGACAATGGGCTGTCTTTATTTAGGCTCCTAACGGGCTCCGGGCTGCTCCAACAAACTGGAATACAAGGTATGACCGGTGACGTTCCCAGACGGGTGTTTTTACCGGGGTTCAGACCTGCTGCTAGGTGGGAGGAAAGCTGCAGGAGGACGGGAGCACGAAGCGGGAGCTGCCGGGAGGGGGGCGCAGCAGACACCCAGCGGGGCCTGCCACCGTCTGCTTCTTCTGCCTCACGAACCGAACCGGACGGTGACACCTAATTGTTCAACCAAAGGAATCCTGACAGCAAATAGTCTTAATACTGGAGTACAATTTAGCAAAACGACAACAGGAAAATGTCAAGAAGGAAGGACACATCCGGAAACAGAAGCCCCGTTCGGTTCGCGCGTCTTCAAATCGGCTCGCCGAACTTCCTTTAAAAAAACTGTTATTCTACATTTCCTAACTTCCTCACATAGATATCCACCTCTCATAAACTAAATTAAGATTCACAAGGGTTTTTCAAGATGTTTAGTCCGATTCGGTTTACAGTTGACTCCCTAGACTTGTTTAATTTACGTAGTAATCGATTTATAATGTACAAAAAGACTTGACTTCGCAGTCCACTTGCGTCTACGTGTAAACAAATTCAAGCCGAATTAAAGAGAGGGATGCAACAAATGCTTTAACATTTAGTTTTAGTTCAGAAACGAATGTGCAACGCGCCGTAAATCGAGCAGATGGAAAACGGACCGTTTTCAGGTAGGCGTTTGGAATGAAGCGCATTTATGGCCAACCACCCCATTCTCCTTATGGTTGCATTTTGCAGTGTGTGTCAGAATGAGTCCAGACCCGGGGACTCTCCTGCACAGATGCAGCGATTGTGTGTATAGACGGACTCATTGTGTTTACTATAATGCGCCTTCTGTTGAACAGTGTGTGTGTGTGTGCAGTGAGATGCTGTGCTGACATTCTTCTTCTTGATGCCAGTTTAGAAACATCTCTGACTACAGTGTCTGTTGACGACAGATGTGACCTGCCACACATAGATGTGTGTGAGATGCTGAGGAGGCGTTTAGACCCCCCCCCCCCTCCCACACACACACACACACACACACACACACCCCACACAAAGATAGATTAGGTGTCAAAAGTGTTCCTGCATAAGCTGAGGATGATTGGTGGAGGCAGAGAGGCTTTTATTATCACCCACCACCATGAGACCAATCATATCTTAGTGTAGGCCTGAGTCTGTGCACGCCTGTTAGCAAAATATCTCATAAACCACTCAGCAGATTTGGATGTGCATCTACAACACATTAACATTTAGAGTCATCCGACATCAAGATGGCCGTCACAGCTAAGTGACCTTAACAAGCACAAACACAATGGTAGCTGAGTTTTATGGAAAAAAAACCTATAGCTTCAGTTCAGTTTGGTGGTAGCTAAGAGTCGTTGCCAACACATATTTTGAGCTCGAACTGATTGTGCAAGAATTCCTTTTTGAACTTTTCCATTAACTATTTTAATCAAGTCTTTTTGTTTGTTAGCAAAACATCTCATGAAGTACTGGACAGGTTTTAATCAAACTTTCAGAAAGTTATAACAGGATGTACATCTTCAATTATTTAACTTTTGAAACAGACTCAAATGAACAGGGTCACCACTAATCTCAGGAAACTAAAAAAAAAAAATCTAAATGCACGTTTTTTTGTTTTTGTTTTTTACAAATATTGATAGGGGATTAGCTGAGAGTTATTACCAACTTATACACTGATCAGAACACACTGAGATCTTTGCCTAAAATATTTGCAATAAGAGTTCGAGTCAACCCTGTTTGTCTGTTAGCGATATTTCTCATGAAACACTGAACAGATTTTATTGAAACTATCAGTGAGTAATCACTGAATGCACAAATCCAACTCAGAAACATTTGGGGTCAGTTCATTTCAAAGTGGCTGCCACAGCTAATCAACCTTGGCCAACACAAAAATGATTATAATGCAGTCAGTTTTCTAGATATCCATCTACAGTTTGGTGTGGTAGTAGCTGAGAGTCATCCATAACTCATACACCATGCATTAACAGATTGAGAGAAATTTCCTAGTGTTACAGTGTTGCACACAATCATTCCAAGGTTTGATGAACACTCTGGATTGAAAGGTGCGTTCCTTTATGGAATGCTAAGCCTTTATTTTTTTGGATTGTGTTGTCCTCTGAGTGTGGCTAACATCTCAGTGGGAGGCTGGGGAGCTCCTGTACAGAAGGTGTGGGTGAATTTGCACTGGAATCCACCAACTGAGGTTAGATAAGTCATTCAGCACAGAAAACAGTGATTATAGGGAAGTGCGGTGGTAGGGGCTGGGCTATGACGTGGAATAAACTGGAAATGGGCTGTAGTGCAACACTGCTTGCTTTGTTACATTGTAATTTAGCAGTAAGCGGTAAAATAGGAAAATGGAAGTGTAGTTAGATGAGAAAATCCTGCAGGAAGCAACCTCCAACTGCAGATTAGAGAGTCAGCAGGAGGCAGGTGAAGCTGCTCTTTGAGAGAACTGCTGATCTTTTTCTTTTTTTTTTTTTTTCTTGCAGCTTAGCCGAAGAAGAAACACAGCAGCCTAAGTTGAGTTGCAGAGGATGATTTTAGGTTTGCGTGTCGGGTTTGTCTGACGAGGAGCCTTCATCCTAACAATAACAGGAAAGAGGCGAGAAGCAGTGGATTAATGTAGATTCCACAGACATCTGCATCAGCTGTTTGCTCTGATTGGATAACTTGATGTCATATGATCAGTATGTGAGGATCTATCAGACTAAATTTCTTTTTGTTTGTTAGGAAGGACTGGTATTCCCTATGTTTTGGGACAGTTTTGTTGGCATACACGCCTACTTGTGGGGACTTAATGTTACTTATGGGGACCTGAGTCTAGTCTCCTTATGGGGAAAAGCTGGTGGTGGGTCGGGGGTTAAGTTTAGGACTAAGGTGTGAATTGAGTTTAGGTTAGTTTTAGGGTTTTAGGGTTGGTGGTCAGGGTTAGACTGTAGAAAATAATGCAAGTCAATGCAAGGTCTCCATAAAAATAGCTGTACCAGATTGTAGGTGTATGTGTATGTTTGCGTGTGTGTGTGTGTGTTAGCAGTACCATCTGTGGACAGTCATTCCTATTCCCCAAAGTGCCTTTAGGCAGTGTTTACAGTGGAGCAGCATCTATGATTGGCCTTATTGATTTTTCTAAACTTTATTTTTGGACGCATCATTTTATGTGTTTAATCACAATCAATATTGACAACGAGGGTCTTTAATGTCCCTCAGAGGGCAGGACGGTGGATTAGCGGGCAGGCCCGTTGCATCACAGTAAGAAGGTTTTTCGGTCCTTTTCTGTTCCAGAAAGAGAAGGCAGAATTGTAAAGTAACTAAGTACAAATACTTTGTTATTGTACTTAAGTAGAACATTTGTGTATCTGTACTTTATTTGAGTAATTATTTTTCAGCCTGTACTTTCTGCTCATTACATTTTTAAAAAAGGCAAGAAATAGAAAGTCATTACTTTTATTTCATTTTTTTCGTTTCATAGAATGAATTAATTTTTTTCTTTGAATAATTGAATACAAATTTGATTGAATAAAAAGTATAAAATTCTGATACCAATTTAGTTTGTACACAAACCAATCATGTCACATTCCAGCAGAACATAATCGTCAGATAGATTTTCATTTTGGGGGAAAGGTTTGGGCACTTTTGATATATTTATATAAACTCAGCTTGACTAGTGCATCCTAAATTTAACATAAATTAATACAATATAGTCATTTCTGCAAGGGAAGTAAAATTTAAAATCAGAATCAGAAGCTCAGAAATGAAAGTATTATTTGAAGAATAAACCTCATTAGTATCAAACATGTCATCTAATCTTGATGTTGTGAACTCACAATTAGAAAACCAAAATCCTAAATTGGATTATTAGACTGGGCCAGTTAAGTTAATTTAACTACTTTAGTTCGTTTTGTTTAAATGATTTCATTAATCAATATGAATAGATATACAGTTAGGTTAGGTCCTAACCTAACCCTAACTAGTTGGAAAGTTAAAGTGGGGTTTTTTGCAAAGATTATTAAATAGACAGACAAAAATATAGTTATTTCTCTGACAAGATTAGCGACTGATCAAAATGCAGCCAAGACCAAAGTGGATTACTGTCATCCTAAGTAAATTGTAATTTTTCAAATATTATGTGGTTCTCTCATATGCTATTTAATAAACCTATACACCACCAATAATGGTTATTTACATGGACTTCAATGGCACTTCCAACAGGAATTTATTTTTTTTTCTCCTCAAAACAAACATGTATTTCAAAGTTCATAATACTATATTAGTTTAAAGATCAAAGTTGTATTATGACAGTGAAATTTGTTTTGAAAGCACATACACTCAGACAGTACTAATGTCTAATTTAAACACGTCTAACACTATTTGCCAACTTTCAATTTCAATCTCGATGATTTCATCGTGGTTTATGCAAAAACAGTAATGCATTACACGATTATTTCAGCATAAACATTTTCTCTGTTTTTCTTATTATGCTGTTATTTGCTTTTGAAAATAATTATAACATTTATTGTAAAACATTTTGTAAAACAAATCCAATACTGTGTAAAGGTTTACAAAATAGCTTTTGTATGTAGTACTACAAAATAAGGGAGATAGAAATAGTTTTAAATATGTTTTAAATGGACTTCTGCAAGTCAAATGTTTGTCATGAGTAACATTTCAACTTTTCATGCTTTGTTAAGGAACTATATGTGCCGTTTGGATGTGTCAAACAACTTCATTGTAAAAGCTTTGTTAAATGCATCATATAGTGACACAAGATATCAAGTATTTTTTAAACATTGGAATAGCTGTTTGTATGCTTTTTGATGAAATTTTTTATAGTTTTCTTTTTCTTGACGTGGTTTCAGCTGCATTTGGACTAGTTGTTAGCTCATAAGTTTTGTCAAGCTTAAATTCTGTTTTTCCACTCTGAGATCATTAAACGAGCTATCTACAACAGGTAGGATAATAACTGTTCACAATTTTTCCTCAAAATCCCAGTTTAAAGAGCCTGAACTCTGCCTTTAACACAGTTTAGCCTAGCTTAGCTTAGCACAATCACAGTCAGAATACTGTCACCAGCAGGGACACATAATAGTCATTTCCATACTACTAATAATCATTAGCCTCCACAGTAAATGCTTTTTGACTAGTCAGTCAATACCAATAACATGGCAAATTTATACATGAATTATTAAAGCATCAAAGCTATTTCTAAACCACGGTAGTTAATCCAGACCAAAACACATGATGTGTAAACAAATGTTTAGGTGTTATTGCAAAGCTTAGGAGCTGTTTTGTAGTTACCAATATTTAGAGGCTAATAAAGCCAGCTTTTTCTCTAATTTGTGAAATGGTTTCAAATTTGTAAACTATTAAATAAATGGCTAAAACGTATCAGGGAGCCTGGAAACCACACCCCTTCAATATAGCATTTTGTCAAGCGAATGCAATCAGTAACATTTTATATTTTTCCTTTTTGTGCTACATTTGTTGTTCTTGCAAATGTAGGTTGCTTTGAAAAGTTGACTCCAACAGCGATGCCAAAGTATTAAGCAAAGATTTTGTGCAATAAGTAGCGCTCAGAGTATGCACTAGAATCTACTTCCAGAACAAATTTGAACTCAGTATCTGTAAAACTGTGTTGTAGACATTCCCCCCCCCCTCTAAATCGGTTAGCTGTGGCGGCCATCTTGAATCTGGTTGACTCTAAAAGTTAAAGATCTAAACGTGCATCCGGTGATTATTTCCTTTCTTTAAAATCATCCCAGCAGTTCGAGGCAGTCTTGCCAACAGACAGACAAAGACGTGCACAAACACCACCCCACATTATTGCAGGCAGCCAGTAAAATGATTGTGCTGAATACATTTTGCACTCAGAGCAAAAACATGTTGACAAGCATGACTTGCCAGCTCAAAGCTTTATTGGTTTATTTTGATAGCTCGTTGTGTGCTAGGTTGTTGTGACATGGTGAAGCAATTGTAACCGTGTCATGTTGTGACCTGTTTTAGATTGTTGCTTGTATCATTTATGTATGTTCTTTATATTTGATTAATCTTCCCATTGTCCTGAATATTTAATGTCAGATGCCCAAAGTAGTGGGCATCAGTTTTTCTTCAGGCCCTTTGAAGAGATGAACATCTGTAATTTGAGTATAGATGTGGGATTTTTTTTGTCTATCTGTCCCAGCCCTAATGGCTGTGTTATTTTTAAATCTAAAAATACCAGAAACATGCATTAAAATTATAATCTTAACTTTCCTTGTTTGTTTCAGGAGGTGAATGTCCCACAGCTGCATGATGCTACTAACGTGCCGTTCACGTGGGGGTATTTGACTCACCAAACATGATGAAGACTGAGCCCCCATCAGCCACAGGGGGGAATGGGGCCTCCGGTGGAAACAGCGGGAGTTCCAACCTGCGGAGTCCCTCCCCCCACAGAAACGCATACGAGGCAGGCCTGGCAGCGCTGAAAAAGGCCACGGACCACCTCAACAACGCCGCTAACGGAGGCGCCGACCCTGCCTCAAAGCCTGCTCTCCTGCCCCGCCCGACCGGGAGGGGAAGGAAGTACGGATCAAATGTTCACCGCATCAAGAACATGTTCATGCAGATGCAGTCTCCTGGTGATGAGGAGGATGGTGCCAAAGAGATAAGTAAGCAAGCTATGTAGCTATAGTTTTCTCTGACACTTTTAGTGACTTTTACAGTGTGTGTGTGTGTGCTTGTATTTGTTACATTTTTAGGACCGTTTCTGGTATACACACCTACCTTGTCAAGACCAGTGGTCCTTTGGGGGACAGAAAACCTGTCCTAATATGGTGGAACTCAATTCTTGGGTTGGGGGTTTGGTTTTGGACTAAAGTGTGAATTAAGTTTGGGATAATTTTAGTGTTAGGTATGTACTGGGGTGGTTAGGTTTACTGTAATGGGTTAGGCTATAGAAAAGACAGGAAATACAAATATATATATATATATACTATGTATGATTATATAATTGACATTTGACAAGAACATTACTCAATATTTTATTGAGACTTGAAGTGTGCTTTGTCTCAGACTCTTTATTGTAACTCCAATGTTTTATTTGATTTAAAGTGTAAACAACCACTCTTAAACCCATAGTGCAATGAGTAAAGTAAAATAATCGTCTGTCACTTCTCTAGCAGACTCTCCCCCATTGATGATTTCTGTCTGGTTGCTCGTCTTGGTTTGAAAACGAAAGTTGTCAATATAAAAATTGATGAAGGAACAGGTTCATTTACAGCTCTGTGGAGTGTGGTGACTGATCAGGTGTGACGGCAGTCTTGATGCTAGCTGCAAACCTATCTGCAGACATACAGAACTGTATCTGCAACATAAACCTTTGCATATGGGTCTAGTGTTATTGACACTAACACAAGCTGTAAGTGTTTTCTGTGCCAACCTGTCAGTGTCACTTCTGGACTGAAAAAAGAGCTCAAACTGAGTAAACTAATAGTTCAAAATAATTACTGTTTTCAGAAGGTGTAACTTTGCAGCTTTAAAATTACATTGCCAGGTGATTTATCACTTGAACAGAAACGTTTTTTAATTCATATATTGTTTTCTGACGGCATACACCAGGGACATGATGTCAGAGAAAAACTGAAAAGGTTACATTTTCAATGATTTATGAGCTAATACGGCATAATACATACTATGTAATGTAATGCTACATTCTTTAATGTGCTGGTTTTGGTAAACATAACAATGGCAAAACGCTAGACTCCTCTATTGAGTTTAGTAGTTTTATTCTTATATTGATAGACTGCTGCCATTCTGTCAGTATATTTCACACAGGTCTCATTGACTTCTGTTGTATCTTAAATGATGTCTTTTTAACTTGTCATATAATTCACAGGAAACACTAGTTTCATAAATTGACTTGTGCGTCAATCAGATGCTCATGACAGTTCAGAGAATTTTCTCAACATGACTCATTGTTAAAAGAATTTTTGGAAGGAGCTGCATTGTCACCCATTAAATTCTTTTTTACAAATTCTCCTATTGTCTATTGCTGTTTTTGTTATTGTTTTTTGTTAACTTTCAGGTCAGGAGACGCCACTAAAACTGTCCATTCCAAGGGCTTCTAGCATGAATGAGAACGTCAACCACAGCGCCCTGCTGAAACTCGGGGGTAACGTCTCAGAAAGGGTCAACCGTTTCGACACCAAAACCACTGGAACAGATGGAGTCTCGTCTATTGGTCTGTCCAAGCTCCAGGAGACCAGGAAGATCTTTGAACAACGAACTCTACAGGTAAGTGATTGTTAATATGTGGGGTTTTCATTACATCCAGTCAGCCTAAATTTATAGATTGTCTTTGTCAGGAGAAGCAAGCCGCTACAAACCGCATCTTGTTGAAGAAGGAGCGGGCATCAGGTTTCCAGGGCAGTCGTCTAGACGTTGTGGCTCGCTTTAATGGGTCTACTGAAGCTCTGGATCGACTGGATGATCCCCCGGCTCCCACTCCTGCTACTATTCCCTCTGCTGCAGCTTCAGTCGACCCCAAAGATGCTGTCAGTCCCACTGTGAGTCAACTGAGTGCTGCGTTTGAAAAGGGTGACCTTCAGAGCAATTCACATCGGCGGTCTGCCCCTGCCTTGGCACCAAAACCCAAGCTTCCAGCCAAAGGCAATAAGCCAGAAAGGAAGGTAGGAAATGAAACTCATTTTAAGGGAAAGTCCATAAATCCAAACATATGAATGAATGAATGAATTAACAATACGGTCTTTTTATCTTCCTTCTGGAAAAAGGCATCCTCTCTGGGTAAGGAGGCCAAGGCAGGAGGAGTTACGAGCACCCAAGCAGCAGAGGATTCTACTCAAAGGAGTACAGAACTACTGGTCACAGTTGAAGACACTGATGGTTTTGGACAGTCAAGTGACCAGCTGTCCAACTCGTTATCATCCTCAGTAACTAATGCTTTCTCCTCGTCTGAGGAGTCTGGTGTCCAGCCAGCAGCGGCTGAAGACAGAGGGTCGGATATGGTTGCGACCCTCGAGGAGGAGTTTCAGGCCAAAGAACAGGACGTCTCAACTGGTGCATCTGAAATCGACGGGAGGTTAGTGGAGGCAGAGATCCACGCTACTCTGGAAACGGAAGAGAAAGAGCCTCTACCTTCCTCCGAATGGAGAGGTAACGAAGAGGAGGAGGACGATGATGATGAGGAGGGCTCGAGGAAGGAGGATTACTCAGAGGGAGATCTGGTAGATGTCAGCGCGTACAGCGGGCCTGGGGAAGAGGAGGACTCTGCGGGGAGCCAGCTGGACGATGAGGACGACGAAGAAGACGAGGAGCCATATCAACCGGAGAGTAGTTGCTCTGAAATCCCCGGCCTCCCTAATGAAGAGGAGCCTGTACCGCCGAGCAGGAAAATCCGCTTCAGCACCGAGCCAATCAAAGTGAGTTGAATTTTTGTGGCAAGCTTTTCTCAGTTCTTTGTATTTCACTTCACTAATCAATACTTTTTTAAAGTTTTAACATGAAGGTTTGCTATGAACAGACACAAAGCTTCTGTGTTCTTTGTTGTGGCTTCTAGACTGATTGTTAGCTGTAATAACACAAAATGGCTCTAATTTGGTTGTTCATACTGAGCTAAAATATTTTGTGGCAGTAGCTGAGAGTCATTCACAGCAACTTCTGCAACCAACATAAAATGTTGCCTGGCCAGTGATCTTGACCTTTGCTTTGGTCCTAACAAAGAAGCGAACACACATTCATACACAGAGTGCTGGGGGATTTTTTTTTTTTTTTTTGCTTGCTGATGTTGCCACATACCATTTCCTGCTAGCTGAAGCTCGAACTGTGTGTGTGTGTGTGTGTGTGTTATCAGTCTGAAGGCACATATTTAAATTAAGCGGGCTGATGTGTTACAGAAGCTCTTTACCTCAACTGAAGAGCGAGGGCATTGCCACATATATTTCCTCAGAATACGTAGAGGTAACTTCAGTTTTATTAGAAAAAGAAGTAATTATAAAAACAAATGTAGCCACTGTCAAAGGCAGATTTACCATGGCTTATAACATTTTTTGTTATTATTTTACTCAAATTAGTCTAAAAGGTAATTATTGCTCTTCAGTAGCATGGAGACCACTCTCTGCAAACCATATGAGGGTAAAAACAAGGTGGAAGGAAGGTTTTATGCGATTCTATGTGATGGAAATGTTTATTAACTAACTTAGGATTTTAAACCAAATACCAGCTTCACTGCAAAACTTATACATTATTTTAATATTTAATAATAATTTTGTATAAGTATATCCATTGTAGTTTATGGTAAACTCTACCTGAAGTTGTTTTCCATAGATAATATTGTTTGTTAGAAAAGAGAAGCAGGCCTAAGGTTGGTCTAGTTTTGACTCTGTGTTGAAATGACAATCAAAAATCCTGCCGTGAGAAAAGTTTGAATGCTTCCAGGCCCACATAGTTGGGGTAGGGACCTCAATGTGGATTTTAAATCTTCAGATAATTTCCAGTAGTTATATTAAATTAATGTAGTTATCACATTGGTTATATAAGGTGCTTTCAGACCACCAGGGACAATTTCACAGACCTTATAATTAGCTGAGGTAGTTTGCTTTTTATCTTTTCACACTGGCTGTGCTGTGGTCATTAGTAAGTTCTTTGTTTTATCACCTGCTTCAGAGTAGGCATTTTTTTGACTTTTGAATGATGAAATAAATAAATGTACATTGATTGTTTGAGCCAAATGAATTACAGCATCCACACTATTAAAACTTCCGTCATAAAATAAATAAAAGCTCCCTAATGTCACTAATGTCTACGATGACATGCTGTTCTTTGAGCTTGTGCAGCACAAAGTAGACTAATCTGTTGTAAGAGTCTTGTCTTCTACTACATCTAAGTCCTTCTGATTGTAGAGCTCTTTCAAACTCCACTTTAAAAATTAAACCAAAAGACCTAAAACACACAGCTCCAACTATGGAGACCCCCGTTGTTTTTCTTAGTGATTGTCATGTGCATATTTAACATGGAAGTTGTTCAAGTGTAGAGCAACAGTGTTGCCCACTGTTGTCAAAGGGCTTTTTCATAAAGCAGATCTTCAAAATGGCTGCACAGACCAGTTCATTTTTATGTTGTCTCTGGCAGCATAAACACGTCTTACCTAAGGGTCATGTCCCGGTCAGGTCTTACCTTTTCATATGTCAACCGTTTCAGCTCTGGCTTTAACCTCTATCACCACCTTGGTCCATTCAGAAGTCACACCAAGGCCTTAAGGGTCCACTATACCAACAAGATGTAAGACATCGGATCTGAGAACAAAATGACCTGATTTTTGTCATGCAACTACATCAGTGAGAGAGGATTTCACAGGTTTGGAAGGACCATGCAGGGGTCTGGACTCTGGAGGCAAATTTTTGGTGTATTGCTACATGTAGACGTAAGAAATGTTCCTTTTGAAAATGGTGCTGCCAGGTAAAAATTCAAGTTGGCTGTTGTCGTACATGTCCATGTGTCTTGTGAGCTGGATAACTTGATAAATAAGCAACTATATAAATGCTTCAGATAAACAAAAATAAAAAGTCTCTTTATAGACTGTGTAACTCTTGAACCAAAGACATTAAAGCTCACTTGCATTTCTTGTTTAATGTCAGCACAGAAAACTGCTCATCTCGAAAATGACAAACATTCACTATTTAAATCCCTCAGAGATGGAGTCATTTAGACTCCTAAAACAAACATCATAATCTCAAACTGAATCCTGCAATGTACAGAAAGCCAGTGTAGGGAGGCCATTATACTGTAGGTCTGATGAGATCACACTTTTTCATCCCAGTCAGAAGCTAAGCTTCTGCATTTTGTCTACTTTGCAGGTGGATAAATACTTACAGTATGTAGGAACTGCACAATTCATCAAGTAGTACAGTACATGTTTGGTGTAGAAAGGTACTGCAGTCAAGAGAGGAAACGCTGTAGTGACTTAAACCACAGAAGCTGTTATGCTTAGCTAACTTACTTCAGTGTGGGCATCAGATAGCTTCCTGTTTGCACAGCAAAAAAAACACAGCAGAGATTCACTGTCTGCATTTAGTGTCATAATTAGTTTCCAAACAGGTTGTTAAATATTCAGAAGTTTTGAGTTGAAAGCTCAGATCAGCGGGCCTCAAACCTGCTTTAACAAGGAAGTACATAAAAAATTAGTTTCACATTGAGGCTCAGTTGTGATCACAGTTCCTAAGCACTTTTTACAGCTGATTCAGTGGACTGACTAAAACAGCTGTCACCAAGTAAAAGGGTAACTGGGGGGTAATGACAGGTTGCAAGAAAGCTCCTGCAGGTTGACCTTCACCTCTCCTAAATTCACACAGAAACACACTGGAAGTGTCTGAACTAAGCTTTGCACAAGGTTACCTTTGTGAGCCTGTTAAAAGCAGTTGGAATGTGGTTGGGTGTGTTTGCTTTCCTTGAGAAAAATTGTACACACACATTTATACGCACACACACACACACGTACATACACAGTTTGGAGAGGGAAGCCAGTGATAAGGATCACAGAATAAAGCTTTGTTTGGAGGAAAATCCACCTGGTGTGTGTTTCTAAAAGCTGAAAAAGTTATTATGACAAAGTTTATGGATGCATTTATGACTGGAGTCAGGGTCTGAGAGGTGAAACCATTTTGTTTTCTTTTATACACATCAAAGCCGATCACATGAGAAAGAAGAAAAAGTATTTTGCGGATAAAGAAAAAAAAAATCCAATAAAACAGACAATACATCTGGCTTTGCTATGTTGGTTTCAGTGCTATTTTTAGAGATTGCAGCACTCAGTCAGAGCAGCTCTTAGTGAGACTGGAAGATGAAGTGTTTCATTGTAGATTGGATTTAACAGGAAGAACCTTTTAAAGCTTTTCCTCTAGTTTAATTTGGACAAAACTCACACACTGAAATTGAGATTAAAAACATGTACAGTAAATCTTATCTTTCCTAATTATGTTCACATCACTAAAAGAAGCTGATTAGAGCAGCTGTTTGTTTAAAGCTGCTGACCACAATGCAGTGTTTTTAATGGATTTTTAAAATTTATTTATTAATGTTTATTTAACCAGGCAAATCCCATTGAGATCACAGCTTTCTTTTTGCAAGGGAAGCCTGGAGGCAGCCTAATAACATGTATGTTTTTAGACTGTGGGAGGAAACCCACGCAAAAACACAAGAACGACCCCTGGCCTGAACTGGGGATTGAACACAGGACCTTCTTGCTGTGAGGCAACAGCGCTGACAACCAAGCCGATGATGCTGATGTAGGGCTGCGCGGTATATGCGGTAGAGGGTAGAAATGGTATGAAGTTGGCCTACGGTAGAAGTTTATCCTCTACCGTCATATCGTCGGTTACGTCATCGCACCTGCAGCCCGCTGCGAGTGCAGAGACAACTGAGCCGATTGGATTTGGATTTGATTAAGATTACAGTTTTCTACAAAAAAATAAATGCTCTAAAAATTACATTATCTTTACTTTTTATGAAAAATTATACCGTGATATATACCGTTACCGTGATAGATTCAATTTATACCGTGATATGAATTTGAGGTCATACCGCCCAGCCCTATGCTGATGGTGTTTCCTTCCTACAAGGAAAGTTAAAACTGATGCTGGAGGCCCAAAATCTTTAATATGTAAAGGAAAATCCTTGAGATTCTGGCAAGGTCATGGAAACAACCTAGTGCAGACATGAAACTTGTGGTGATAACATTGTGCTAAAATTGGAGTGATTTTTGAGCAGAAAATCGTGTCAGAGCCAATGTGTGATCTGATTGTGAGCATATATGTTCGGATGGTCACAGGCTGCTGATAATAGAAACCCTGGAGCAGTGTCGTCCAAAGTCGGTCCTCGAGGGCCAGT
Organism: Anablepsoides rubrolineatus; assembly: GCA_031762495.1. Classification (NCBI taxonomy): domain Eukaryota; kingdom Metazoa; phylum Chordata; class Actinopteri; order Cyprinodontiformes; family Rivulidae; genus Anablepsoides; species Anablepsoides rubrolineatus. The sequence goes on from JARVGW010000194.1 coordinate 1,687,947, forward strand.
GTCCTGAATGTTGTAGGTGCTGCTCTGGTTCAACACAGCTGAACCTAAGTAGTGCTTAATTAGTAGGCTTCATCAGTATGCCATTAAGGTCTGCAGAGGCCTACTAATTAAGCACTCCTTAGGTTCAGCTGTGTTGAACCAGGGTAGTTCCAAAAACACGCATGACACAGGCCCTTGAGGACCAACTTTGGTTGGACACCACTGTCTTAGAATGAGAAGGGAGAGTCTTGTAGCTGTTTCTTACAAATTATTTAAATAAAATTATGCACAATTATATTTTTGCCTGTGTCTGGGTGTGAGTGTAATGTAAGTACTGCAAGTGTAGAGGTTTAGTACTAAACAATTTTTATAATAAATATAATTTATAATAATATATTTATTTATTGCATAAATCATATATATATATATATATATATATTTATATATATATATAACAATGAAAAACTGGTTGGAGAAAGCAGACCTCAATGGGAGAACAAGAGTTGATAAAACACCAGCACATCAACTTAAAATGAATCCAGACTGTAGTCTAAAACTTTCTCTCAAATATGTTTTCTGAAAAAGTTTATTTATCAGTTTTAGTTTGTTCCTTGCAGACAATCATAACCCTGGTATTAATTACTCATGCTGCTGTAAGCCAATGAAACCTTGCAGAATGTACAAACCTCCTTTTTCTCATCAGCGACCTTAAAGTACTTCCATTCTTCAAACTGTGGCTATTTAACCTCAATTGCAAGTGGGCCATATATAAAAATACTGGGGGTTTGCAGGTAATAAATATTACCATCTGTCGATGAGCTATGAGGTCTTCCCATGTATCAACCCAATTCACTATGGCTGCCACATCAACATTTGCCAGCACAGAAATGTTTTACAGATATTGAGCTAACATTTGATGTGTTAACAGCTGAGGGTTTTTTACAACACATACTCTGAGCATGACGTGATTATTAGACAGCTATAACGTCAATATTATCAACATATTAAATACTGGTTGCTGTTGGCAAAGTGAACAAAAATTACTTTTTAGTTTAATTGCTTTTAAATCTCTAAATATACTTTTCATTTTACTGGCAATGACTTTAAAGATACTTTTACTATTGCCCTTTGTTTGTACATCAGTGATACTACCTTTTGCACAAGTCAGAATAGGTCAATCACATGTTTATGACACTCTTTCTATAGAAAGTAACTCTGATATCTGTATTTTCAACATTATATTCAGAAAAATCAGTTTGGGATTTTGGCATTTTGGTGAAAGACAAAAAAATTTAAGAAGAGCCGTTTTCAGTTCTGGGCCACTTATTGAATAAGCCTTGTAAATTGTAGATGGTGTCATCCGGTGTGACATTGGTTTTAGTTCCAATTTGTATCCGTCAGTGTCAAATGTTGATGTTTGACATCCATCACTTGGGCAAAAGTCAGTATAGCTGAGGTACAAACAAAGGGCAACAGCAAAAGTAGTACTTCAATGTCAAATTGACATTTTTGGGGAAACATAATCATTATGCTTTCCTTAAATTTTATTCTGAGCTCTAAAGTATTACAAATCTCCTTGATGCCCAAATCAGATCAGTTTGGTTTCCTCTTCCAGCACTTCGGCTTAGTGCTGTGCTTCAACAAATACAAATTATAGCCCAGAGGAGAGACAATGCCTAACTCCACCAAATATAACTCAGTCTTAATTATCATATTAATCATCTATCACATCTTTATTTAAACTTTTGTCTGCAGCCTTCATCAAGGGCAAGCTACTCTCTGTGCAGCTAATGACACAAATTCAAATCAAGTTGTTGAAAGATTAAAAACAAGATCCCCTGTGATGCATTTGTTCACTTTAAACCAATTCATATGCTTTTATCTGTGGTGTTACAATATAGATAATTAGGTGATTTGGTGTCTAATATTAATCTGCAGACTGACAAAGTGATCTGAACTAGACATAAAGTTTAACTAGCTGAACACTAGCTGAGACAAACATGCATACAGGATGAGAGATTCATCAGGTCTCATGGCAGGCTTATTGACAAACAGGTTTTACAACTAGTTTAGTCAATAACCTGGAAGAAAACAGTAAAACATACCAAAAAAATTTGTTATGCTAGCTGTGGTTCCATTGTTCATGCTAAGCTAAGCTAATTGCTGATTCCAGCAGGAAACCTTCACAGTAAATGCTAGTTGTTTTTCTTATTTGTTGTTAGTTACAGCTTTTGCTTCATTATTATTCATTCATTTGCAAACAAGAACTAGAGGGGTAGTATCATAAGTCTAGCTCTGTCTGATCCCATATTTTATTCTAAACTAAGCTCTTTCTGGTTCCTGCATCAAACTTTTCTACCAGAGTAGCTGTTAAGAAAGCTGTTCTCAGAATATTATAACCTAAGATTTGATATTTGCGTTTTGCCTTGATAAATTGAATGATTAATTATTTAATTAATATCGATATAGATTGATGCATTGTTACACCCGTAGTTTTCTGCAGTACTAGTAGCTTTTATTAATTAGATAAATGCTGGTGAGCATTAGCATTCTGTTAGCCTCTCTGCGTTTTTAGCTTCAGAGTAATGTGGAAATATTGTTTTACCCTGATTCATTTTGGTTGTTCTTGCTGATTAGGAACTTGCTGCAGAGTTCAGCAGATCATAAAAACACTTGTCCACTCTATGTTTGTGTAGTCGCAGAGCACGCAGAGAGCCTGTTTAAGTGAACATGCTCTTCATTCCAGCTGCTCCTGTCACGCTCTGGGTTCTGCCCAGCGTGTTTAATTGCTTGTAAGTTTCCCATTCTTCCATCTGTCAAAACGTGTCTGGCTTCAGCATGTTGCATCTGCAGAGAGACTCCTCGGCCTCGTGCTGTAGGTCCAGACCAACCTGCTCCGTGCAGGTTTTCAGTGTGGCTTTCATCAAGAGCAGGTGTCATGTGACAGGGTTGAACAGGTTTCTTCAGAGGCTCAGGAAAACTGGGAGAATAAAAGGTAAATACAGAAAGTTTTTAGGAGCTAGTGAATCTAAAGTCTGTCTCATACATGCAAAAAATACTGGATATGTTCCACCTGGTTGAATAAAATAAAATAAAATAAAAACATGACCTGAAGGGCACGACTTTACTGTCTTAATGAGAAAGGAGAGTCTTGTAGCTGTTTGTCAAATTATTTAAATAAAATTATGCATGATTATATTTTTGTCTGGGTGTGAGTGTATTTTATGAAACAGTGGACAGATTTTAACTAAATTATAGGCATGTAATTGTTAGATATACATCTGTAACTGATTGGAGTAAATCTGATCCATGATGGCCATCACAGCTTAACAACTAAGTGACCACAAAAGATGGGCTAAATGTCAGTGTAGTATAGCTGAAAGTGATCCCCAATTTAACAGAATATGCAACAAATAAAAATAAAACTTTAGTTTAATGGTAAAAATCCTGTCAAATTTTTGATTATTTGTTTATTGTTTCTACATGAAGAAAAATAACATCTACATGTTTCTGAGATTTATTTTCTTTTTCTTTTTAACCTACTATAGTCAGGTAGTGTTTGATATAAAAAGCACTTCAATCACCACACTTCTCACACCATGTTTGTGGATTCACAGCTGCTTTGATGCGTTCTTTGTTGTAAAAATTGTCTCTGGGGAATGGGTTTTTATATAGGGCAAAGTTGGTCTTCCATTGGAGGTCGTCATCATGGCAACTACAGCCACTAGTGATGGGACAAACAGTTCATTTTAGTGAACTGAATCATTAGAATCAGTTCATTAAAATGATTCGTAAAAAAGATTAGTTCATTGAGTCATTTAGTTCATTTGTAATACA
>JARVGW010000194.1:1695495-1715380 GCA_031762495.1 Anablepsoides rubrolineatus
GTTCTACTGCCAACCTGCACACTCACGCTGAGCTCAACTGAACTGAAAAATGAACGAATCAGTTGACAAAGTGATTCGAATCAGTTCGTTCACTGAAATGATTCGTGAAAACGAACGAATCGTTCGTGAACGACACAACACTAACAGCCACTTCTCTGTGCTGACAGCTGATTGACTCGATAATAAACAAGATTCCTGTATCATGACTGTAGCATTCAGGGGCTGTTTTGCAAAGGTTTCTGCCTTCTTACCAACACAAATGTTTATGTTCCTCTCTGTTGGTTACAGACCTGTTGTGTCCTGTTTGAATCTCCCACTTTTTCCACTTTTGTTTTTCACTCTTGTTGATGCTTTTCCCGTATGAATCATGCCTCGTCGTGATAGCTGAGGTGTCAGTTGTGCTTGCATGTCTGCAAGGAACATTTGAAGCTTAAGGCGAACACACACTCTGTACGCACACACTCACACAGCTTTAAAGTTACTCAACAGGAAGGAAATGTGACAACAGGAAGCAGTCTAACAATACTGCCTCATGACCCTGCTTTTGCTGCACTGTGTGTGTGTGTGTGTGTGTGTGTGTGTGTGTGTGTGTGTGTTAGTCGTCTACAATCTGGAATGTAAATACAGTATTTTCATTAACGTGCACCTCCCACACACACACAAAAAGCCTCCCTCAGCTCTGTCTCTGTCTGTCTCTCACACACATACATTAGCATATGTACCCTACAGGAACAGAGTGGACTCACAGTGGGCAAGCCTGCGGTTGCCATGGAGACGCAGCCATGTGATCAAGGAGGTGGTCACCAGGGAGACAGATGCTGCTGACCTTTTTGAGACGGGGGAGGGGCATTAAAGAGAGTGGGACAAAGCGGAGGGTTAAGTGAGAACGTACTGACATACATTTAGTCCAAAAGCACAGAGAAAAGAGACAGAATGTTGCAGATTTGATGTCAAATACATTATTTTTTAAAAAACATTATTATTCAGATCACAGATCTATTTTTTTCAAGGTAGGGCCTGAAGGCAAACCTACATGTTTTTTGGACTACAGGAGGAAACCAACCCACAGGTCCGCCCTGGGGTTTGAACTTAGGACCTTCTTGATGTGAGGCAACAGGGCTAACCTTTAAAGTGCCTGTGACAAGACATTTTTTAAATAAATATAAAGGCATTATTAGAAAGATAACATTATTAGCATATTGCAAAAATATTTTCCCGCTGCTAAAATGAACGGTTGTTGAGATATTTGCATGTGAAGGAACAGGCAGTGATGTCAAAGGGGAACGCCTGCATGGAACAAAGCATTGAAAAAATAGCTAACAACACCGACTGTAGAGAAGAATCTGATGTTTCTTTAGATTATTTTGAGTCTTTATCAGAGAGATGAAGACTGTTGCACTTTGGCTGAGCCAAGTTCAAAAGAAAATATGCCATTTATGTATCAAAATGGGTAAAATCCCATGTTTCATACATAAAAATATAATTTTACTTTCATAAAAATGTGTTTTCTTTGACTTTTTGTATTTGATAGATAGGCATGTCACAGGCACTTTAAACCACCTTGCAGATATTTTCTCATTTTTAGTCATAACTTTCAGTTTGACGTTCCTTTAGCAGCTTCAGGAAAGGCAAATCAAACAATCAAACAAAAACTAACCCATATAAACCAAGCTGAGTGAGAGTACCTCCCTCTTTAGAGATCCAAAGCTCATTCTACACAGTTTAAATGTTCAAAGTTGAAACAGGTCACAAGAAAGTTATTTATTATATTACTAAGTTTGTATTTTTATATGTTTTTAAAAGTTTTTACACAACCACTGTTTAAGTTGGATGAATTTTGGAGATTTTATTACAATATTTACAACTTAGCACCCACACTAATGCCCAAAACTTTACTCTGCTTGTACAGTTTTTACACCAGAGCCACATCACCCAGTGTGTCTCTATCTACTAGAGGACACGTTCTTTCAACTTCCCTGACTCCAAACTATCATCGACCCTCACTGCATCTGAGCTCACAATTTTTTTCCTCAAAACTAGAAATGAAATTTGAACTTCTTGTTTCTCCTACATAAAACACTGTAGACAAACTTTGCAGACTCTTCTGCCACTTACGATTCAGGAAGTTTTTTTAATATGCTTTATATAGTTTTAGCACAGTGATTGAGTGTTTTCTGCTCTGTGTTTCCATGAAAGACACAAGTGTAATGTTGATATGGTGACACTGATGAGTCACTGGCCTCAACTTCAATATTTCATATAATGTTGGTTCTCTTAACATTATTTATATGTACAGTTCATACATCAAACTTTGGTATCAGCTTAGATTTTAAGAAAAAATAATATTCCGGTTGAGATTTTTGTACAAAGAAAGTTGATGCATGTTGGGATTTTGGTCTCTTGTTGCATTTGGTACCCTTCAATTTCTTCAGAAATGTTTCTGTTTTGTGTATTAACAAATAATGTTTGGAAAATTTGGATTTGTATTGTAGCTGATAAAAGCTAATCCACGTGAGGGAAACCTGACCTTTGAGCCCTCACCCTGTGCGTTCAGGTCTTCACTACCTACTCTAACGAAGACTATGATCGAAGCAACAGTGACGTGGACCCCATGGCGGCCTCGGCTGAGTACGAGCTGGAGAAGCGAGTGGAGAAGCTGGAACTGTTTCCTGTTGAGCTGGAAAAAGGTTTGGATGCAGCTTTAAAGTCACTCAGTCAAGTCTCTTATGTAACTACACACCCTCACACACACAAGCACACATAAAATGGCAGGGTTCTGTGTGAGGACATGCACTGTCTGCTTGCAACTCCATTATCCCCTTATGGGATTAAAGTTAGTGTGGATTAACCTAATTAGCAGATAGTAATTCTGGAGGTAGTGGATTTCAACCACCAACTACGCATGATGGCTGCTATCAGTGCAGCATAGTTACTACAACTCAAACATGGACTTCCATCAAATACGAATACAGTCATTGTAATAAAGTAAACAAACTATTTTAATTTCAAGGTTTTATGCATCAGGATTGAAGATGTAATAAGAAAACAAAATCCCCTGCAAATCTTGAATTATGCAACCTCAGATGGACAACACATGACATAATCCGCTGTCATCTGTGTGCACAGAAATGGAGCCGAAAAGGAGAAAGAGCAAAAAACAAGAATATTTTCCTACTGATTCTATAGAAGTATGTCTTAGTTGAGTATGTAAGTAATAAGTTAAGTACGACTTTACTTTGCAATGTTGCATACAAACAAATCACAAGACTTGTGGAGGAATGTCCTTTGGTCAGATGAGACCAAAGTAGTGACGTTTACCCATAATGTACGGCTCCGTGTTTTAAAAACTAACAAACACATCATATCGACATAAAGACATTGTAACTGCAAGCCTCAATAAACTGATAAAACACTTTCATTATCAATCACAATCATTATGTGAGCCTGAAAAGGTTAGTTTCCTGTTCAGTTCAAAGTAAGATGCACATCAGTATTTCCTTCATGTGTGTGTGTGTGTGTGTGTGTGTGTGTGTGTGTGTGTGTGTGTGTGTGTGTGTGTGTGTGTGTGTGTGCGTGTGCCTCTCAGACAGTGATGGCCTGGGGATCAGTATCATTGGCATGGGTGCAGGAGCCGACATGGGCCTGGAGAAGCTGGGAATCTTCGTTAAGACCGTCACTGAGGGTGGAGCTGCTCAGAGAGACGGCAGGTACCACGTCCTCCACTTGTCTGTACTCGTCCTGAGGTTTGTTCAGAGTTGAACAGTGTCAACTTGTTGACAGGAAACCAGGGAGGCTACTGCGAAAAAGATATTCTTCACATTCTGCATGGGCACAGACTCGTTCAGACAAGTGAAAAAAGTTATTTTGGACATTTACGATTAGGCTTCTGTGGAAGGGTTATGAACAGATAGTATCTCACCTGCTGTAGATAGATTTTCGTACAAAATAAGTTTGGAGAGATCAAGTTTAATCCTAATAGAGGATTGCTGCCATCTTGAAGTACCTCCAATCTAAAAACATTTCACAGCAGTTCAAGCAAACATTAAAAAACTTTTAAATCACTGTCAGTTTTGCATTAGTTGTTAGAATTGTATGGTTGTTTGGCAGCGGCAGGAGTAACTAGAGCCCCTTCTCCATGAGCACGGTTCTACTCTGTTTGGTTCTGCTGCTCAGGTGTGTGTTTGTCTCCATCTCAGTGTGTCCCTCACACTGTGGGCGTGATTATGAGCGGACCCTCCACAGCAGCTTCAGCTGTTGTGATTTAAAAGTTTTAAAAGCTGTTGGGGTTTTACCATTCAGTCTTTATCATTTTTTTATTTATTTTTTGTCGCGGTGCTGTTTATAAGAACTTGTGTAACTGTGGGCGGCCAGTTTGTTCAAACCCCCATCGAAAATTCCCAGGATATCTGCTCAGCTTCATCTTTACTTTAATGTAATACTATGACTTTATTCTCGTAATTTAAATATTTTTTTAAAAAACTCGTTATGTGGCCTTAGTATTCCGTCGTATTATCTCGCACTGGTAATCTAAAACAAAAGCGTCTCTCTCCAGGAGGAAGTTTGCACAAGTGACGCCTTTCCTCTGTCAATCAATCCCAGAGCTAATCTACGGGCAGAATACTGCTGACGTCAAAATTGTAAGCGTGCTGCACTCGCTTCTCCCGTTTAGAACCACCGGAGAGGGGGTACTGAAACCTTGCGGCTGTTGTAACCACACAATTGATCGAAGTTGAGCCGAGCAGAACAGTCGGTGTAGAAGGGGCATAATTGTATCGCAATCAGCTGCAAGATTATATTTCTGCCAGACTAATTATGTATTGCAAATGTGATGGCAGTGTAAAGGTTTATTATTAGCACTTGCATAAATGAGTATGAATTTTAGAATTTTGGAGTTGTTTAAAGGCAGGAAAGACTACTTTGGAGTGGGTGAGATCCCAATGATAAGTAAATATCTTTAAACGATTTATTTCATTGTGCTCTGTACGATGACAATAAAGGCCTTATCTAATCTAATTACTCAAAGTCTTTCTAAAACAGATTTTTGAGTCCACTTCCTTTCTTAGACCCAAATCTAAATGTCAGTTTTTGGGACTCCGAACACAGAAATGATGTTTTTGTTGCATTCATGGATTATCTCTGTCCTCAGAATCCAGATGAATGACCTGATCGTGGAGGTTGATGGAACTAGTCTGGTGGGTGTCACTCAGAGTTTTGCTGCCTCTGTTCTCCGCAACACATCAGGCAAAGTCAGGTCAGTCTCTCTCTTTCTCTCTCTCTCCAACACACACACACACACACACACACGTTTGTATTTCTACCTTTATTAAGGCTGAGTTATTGTCGCGCTTTGGAACGTGAGCAAAATGCGCCGTGCGGTGTCTCAAATTGTAGTTGACGTGCATAAAAGTGCTGTTCTTATATGACCAACAGGTGGCTTTTGAGTGTCTTTATGGTCCTCGTGGAGAGATCATATAAATGCTGGTACATTCGGATACGTTCAGCGAGAGCACCTTCGAAATCATGTTTATTGATGTCCATGGCGCGCGCAGTCCTTGCGGAGTTTCAAAAATCTTGTGGTGCACGACCTCGCGACAGGACACCGCGCGGGGCCAACACGCAGAGGCGGGGACGCCACTATTGCGTCAGTCATGGCGCACCCTCGCGCCCACGGCAAAGCGTTGACCATAAACCTAGCTTTAGGACCGTTCCATTCACTTATAGCCTAATCCTGCCTAAATGGCCGAAACACTCGTGGACCCAGTGGACACCACTGATGATTAGGTCCTGAAGATCCACCACAGCTTACACAACACATACAAATCAATAGGCTGTCCCCAATGGTGTTCTGGAACAGCTGCCTCCCCTGTCCACTTCCCATAAAGATAGGACCCAGTGGACCAGGACTGGGCCCGATCTCGAGCGAGTGTGCACTTTCTAAGAGATTTACCAACTCTGCCGAGCCATCGGGCTGCAGGTGGGACCCTCTGAGTGAATACTCCCCTAACCTGACCTCCTACACTAAACCTGGCCTAACACTAAACCTTACTTAAGCTCAGTTCACACCTTAGTCCTAAACCTAACCTCCAACCCAAAAATGGAGTTCCACTATATTAGGGCAAATCTTTGGTCCCCATAAAGACTACTGGTGTTGACAAGGTAGGTCTGGATACTAGAAATGGTCCTAAAAAGTAACAAATACAAGATAAATTACATGAAAATACATGATAAAAGAATGTGTGCATAGCAGATCTTCTTGGTATTGCATATCACATATCTTTTATTAGTTGGTGTTTAGTAAAGGACTCAGGTTTGGAGTGAGTGCAGTTAATCCTCATTTTGAATTTTGTGAGTTTTCTTGTTTTTGATATAATTTTAGTCTTTTTTTTCTTCAGTTCCTTAACTCTAATATTTGAAATGTTGGTGTCAAATGTTTTGTCTTAGGTTTATGATTGGCCGAGAAAAGCCTGGGGAACAAAGCGAAGTGGCTCAGCTGATCCAGCAGACTCTGGAGCAGGAGAGGTGGCAGAGAGAGATGATGGATCAGAGATACAAACAGTACATGGACGATGATGAAGAGGTACACGCATACAGCATAAGAGCCATCTCACTGCTGTATATACATATATATTTTCCTACTTCTCCAGGCTCTCCTATCTGTGTTCAGGAATCTCCCATCACCATTATTAACTGGAGCATCTTTGTGTTGTATACAGCTTCTGTTAGCTGCAGGAAATCAAAGCTCTCTTGTGTGCGTGTGTGTGTGTGGGTGTGTGTGTGTGTGTGTGTGTGAGACAAAATGTCGTCTGTTTATAACCACAGAGTCTGTTGCTTCTAACCTGGTCTAACTCCTCCTCCTTGTGGTGAGAAAGAGGAATTAAAATAACCCCAGCTTGTGTTTAAACTACTTGAGCGTTGTGTCACAGTGAGAAAAATATAATTAACATTAGAAAATGTATTTAATTATTTCAATGGCACACTTAATTTCCCTTTGGAATGTATTTTTTTTAATATATAATTACAACATAACTAAGCAGTAAATTGGCTAGTCAGAAGCAATTAAATGGACTAGCTAAAACATTGTATTTGAATTGAATTCAACTCAAATACAATTCTTAGATCTATCTCATCTATCAACAGTGCGTACGCACAAAAATATCCTGTTTGGCTTTTTTTCACATAAAACTTCAGACGTATCAAAGTGAAAGGAAAGTGCATGTATTTAGACATACAGAGGATTTTCTTGTCCACGATGGCAACTGGTTCATCAGCCGTTCTAGGGTTCCAAGAATAATCCTCATGAAACTGAATTTGGAGCTACAGCCAGTCTGGGAGCGAAACACCGTGAGGAGCCATGTGCTGCCTGTGCAGCTTCTGACTTTGGGTTCCACAGGGGCACTCCAGAGGGAGCTGGCAGACCGATCCAGATTGTGCCAGTCCACCTGAGCCGAGCCATGCCAGCTGAATGAGACAGCCTCATCTTTGATTCTAATATATAATTCCCCAACACTGTGGTGAAAACACTCAGTTGAGGCACAGCGATTACCTCTTGAGGTTTCTGATGTGCTTTCACATTCGTTGGAATGTACAAAATGAAAGTGCTTGGATTCCAGCATACGTACATTTTAATACATCTTGTTTGTGCATCTGCTGTTTTCTTCATTTGACCGGTTGCTATGAAGGCTCACAGGAGGATGTTTGCACTTTGGCTGCTTAAAAAGCCAAACATCTACTAAAATGTGTGCCCAGTTCTACAGGGACACCATTGAGACCCTGACTTTCCTCCTCACTTTCAGTGTTTTACCCTCGCTCCACTGTCCATCATAAACATCAACTTGATCGCAGCAGCAAGCTGGTAAACTGACTGGAAAACACCAGCAGCCAGTGATGGAGCTGCACAGTGCCAGAGTCATGAGACAAGCCCGAGGTTATCTGCTGTCAGAATAAAAAACAGCAGAAATAAAAATAGTTCCCCCCCCCCCGACTCCTGTCTCCCTTCTTAAAAACTTTTACTTCTCCTGCACTGCAACCAAGAAAAACTCCTGTGTGATATCACTTATAAAATAAAGTTTTACAGTGAACACAAAGATATATTTTAAATAGCTCACCTTTATGTTTATTTTTGTTTAATTATGCAACTTATGCACAGTAGAACATTATAGTACTGAGAGCGATGCATTAAATATAAATAAATAATAATATACAAAAAGCTACTTCATAATTGTAAATTTAAGAAGCAGCCATGATTATATTACTGTTATCTCCTATTTAAAAATACAACTTGTAACTATAATGCAACTATTGTCTCATACATAATAGCTGGATATATTTTTAACTTGTAACTATTTGGCTTTTTTGTCTTATAACAGACTGGTGATTATGCGACGGATGAGGAAGACGAGATGAGTCCAGTGTTTCCAAACTCCATTGAAGTTTTTGACCTGGCAGAAAACCAAGACCTGTCTCCTGTGGAGCTGGACCCTGAAAAGCTGGCCCACAAGTACAAGGAGGTGTTTATCATTTTCATTAACTGCATCTTGAGCATAACTCTTTCATTGATTAATCTCTGTCAAAACGGTTGTGTTCCTCTACAGTAAATCAAATTGGATTTTTGATTATTCTAATCTCCCCCTTGTTCTGTAGCTCCAGATTAAGCATGCAGTAACCCAGGCAGAAATCCAGCTGCTAAAAAGGAAGGTGAGCTCACTTTATTTTCAGCTCTTTTCTACACACAAGGATGAAAATCCATCAGTTGTTTAGCTTTTATCAGCGATGACTTAATGCTACCTCTGCCTCCCACGTCCCACCTCCTCCCTCCCACAATGACACCATCACCTCCAGCTGGCTCATGCAGAGCAGGATAAGTTGCGTTGGCGGATGGAGCGGGCTCATTTGGAACAAAACATTAGAGACAGCAAAGAGAGGATGGAGAAACTCGAGGGCTACTGGATGGAAGCACAATCCCTATGTAAGGTAATTTCTTAGACAATAAACCTTCAAAGGAAGGAACATGGAGTATGCTTTTTATTTTTTATTTTTTTTACCAAAAGAAGTTACTCACAGTGGGTTGCCAGTTGTCTTGCCTTACAACCTGGGATTTAAGTAGAGTTTCATTTTGGTTATAAGTTAAATATCAAAAGTGTTTACAGTAATTTAAAAATACAAATCTGAAATTTGGTGCATGCGTATGCACATAAAAAATATTCATACCTTTAAATGGGGTAAATATGTATGTAATTACTTATTTTACATTACATACTTTTATTTAATTAGCATTACTTTGTAGAAATTGAATTTCACTTTGACACTGAAATTATTTTGTAAAGGCCATCATATGTAGACCATGATAGAGTTGGACAATATTGTCAAAATAATTAATCACGATTAAAGGTACTATTTAGCCGATAATGATTAATATGACGATTAAGCCCCTGGACGCACTCATATCCTGTCACATGACCAATTTTAATCACTCTGTAAAAATCTGTTCCAAATTGTGTCAAAAGTACAGACTTTAGGCTAAGTAAAACCAGAGTTATGATCAATTATTTACAGAACCTTTTTAAATGTTTGTCATATTTGAAGCAGAAAGGAGCATCAAGCGGGCTGACCGGGGAAATCTCCAGTCAGTCTGCCTAGTGGCATTAATTGTCAAGTGCCAAAAAATAATAGATTAAAGTTTTTCTGACAATTAATTGCACACAATACGATTTTGCCCAACCCTAGACCATGATTGACTTATGACAGCAAAAAAAGCATCAAACAAATTGTCTATCAAACATCAAACAACCTTTCATACTTAGAAGCCCCAACTATTATCTCAAGAAGTCGCATAAATAAGCATAGATTAGCATAGATTATAAAAACCAAAACTCACAAACAGGGCAAGGAGGACGTCGTGGAAGAAAACTATCGGCCAAATAATCCCGACTTAGCTGGGCAAAATAATTCTCACACCATCCTGAGAAAAACATCCCTTTGATGAAGCATGGTGGTAGCAGCATTATGATACGGGGATGTTTGTCTTTAGCAAGGACTGGAAAACTGGTCAGAGTTTGAAGCAAAGATGGATGAAGTTTGTCCTTGAGAAAAAAATACAGAGTCATCCAAATGTTTGAGACTTGGACGGATTCACCTTCCAGCAGGACAATGACCCTAAACACCCTGTGGAAGCACCACTTCAGGGGGGCTATACAGGAAAAAAGCCCATATCTCGATCCAACTCAGAATCTTTGGTCTGATTTAAAGCGGCACCCATCCATCCTAGAAGGAGCTGGAGCAATTTGAAAACAGAGAACGCCAAGGGTGGTGAATACTTTTGCAACCCACTGTGTCCAATGGATTCACTCAGAGCTAGCCTTGGTTTATTGAGTGATATAAGCATGTGTATGTGTGTGTGTGTGTTTAGGCTGTGGATGAACACCTGAAGGAAACCCAGGCTCAGTATCAAACCCTAGAGAGGAAATACAACAAAGCCAAGAGAATGATTAAAGAATACCAGCAAAAGTAAGCAAATGGAGACAAAATAAAAGGCTTGATTATAGTTTGTTGCTGTTCTACAATAATGACATTGTTATTGTAAAAAACATTACCATACATGTGTGTAATTCTTAGGGAAATCGAACACTTGAAGAAAGAGACGGATCAGCGTCGTGTACAAGAAGAGAGTGAGGCCACACACAAAGAGGAGACAGAAAACCTGCAGGAGAAGGTAGCTGACGTACTCGCCCTTATCACACCGCTGACGAGATGATGATCTACTGAAATGAATCCTGTAATAACATTTTTTCACAGCAGACTGTTCGGCTCGTTGCAGCAGGAACATCACAGGTGTCACTCATAATAACATTTTTGTTTCTAACACTTTTTGCCCGAGTCCAGACATTTAAATTCGTCTCCAGTGAGTTGAGTGATTCATCGAGCCTGGCAGCACGAAACATTGATTTCACCGCTGCAGAAGCAATAGATTGGTTGAGCGTCACAAGGAGACCGACAATGAAGCAATTAACATAACGTCTGGCTGATGTCAGGTGTCATGCTGTCCCCTAACATGACCTGCAATGAGGGTGGATAGGAAAAGCCAGATTACGTCACTTTTGGCGTGCGCCCCCTCGCGCCGGCTGCGACGCATCAACCATAAACCAGGCTTGAATGTGCATTCAGGAGGATGCAGCCCCTGAATTGAGACACAGCCTCTTCCTCTCAGCATGTAGCTACAGAGCCGTCAGCTGTCTTTCTAACCTGGCTTGACTGAGGGGTGGCGACATGCTTGCAGCATTTTCAGTGATACTTTCACCAGATAAAAGGACAAGAGTTTTTGTTGAATGTTTGTTTGTTTGCAAGATCTTCTAACTTTTTAGTCTTGTGAGATTTTGTCCTTATTTGTGAGTGATATTGATGTTTTCTCCTGTTGTGTTGTTTCCACAGATCACAGACTTGGAGACCAAAGTGGATGCCTTGAAGACCCCCAACCCGTCATAGACTGCTGCTACTTCGTACCTCCTGTCTGTGACCGGAAGAGAAAGCTCTGCCTTCTTTCAGTCCAGAACCAATATTATACTCCAAACCAACCATTTACTGCACATACAGGTAGCGACGGGCGGAAAAAAACAAAAACAAGGATGAAAACTAAAAGTAAAGCCGAAGAGTGTGGGCTGTGAAGAGGAAAGAAGCAACCTCTCATCTGACATGAGCCAGTGGCTTAATACTCCATCGGTAATTAACCAATCCCAGAATGCACCATCTGTAATAACCAGAATCCTCCTTGTGTGTCTTCCTGTCAACCAGCTTGGCAATCAACAAAAAACACACCTTATACTCAATGGCTGATTTGATTTCTCCTCTCATCAAAAATATCTTATCAGGTTCTCTTCATGATTCAGACTTTCCACGAAGCGCTTTTAATCACCAGGCTTGTCACAAAGTGCTTTATGGAGTGACGGTGAAGTGAAAAAAAGACTTAAAAACAAAACAAAAATAAAAGGACAAATGATTGTTGCTTTTGAATTTAGTGGCTTCTAAACCTTTTTTTTCCCCTCCCTTGGAGTAGGGGGGGTGGATTTGAGAGGATCTGTACGGGGAGGACAAGTTATTTTTCTGTTCTCTCACACAGATCGTTTGACTCAGTAACTTGGATGAACGGCCATCTCGTTGGGCGAAAAGCCTGAAGAGCATCAACATTTGGAATCGTAGAGAGCCACCACGCCGAGGACAAAACAAATACTATGAAACCGAGAAAAAGACACATTTCTCATCAAAAAACTGTGAAAGTGCAGAGCCCCCCTCCCAGAAACCCTCGCTTTTTGGGTTTCACTTTTTCAGCCTACAGTTAAATCTCTGCAAGCGACAGAAAGAATCACACAGACGTGTGCATTTCAGGTCTGAACTGGTCAAGTTTGTATATACTCTCGATACTTTTTACTTAAAAAAGCTTTTAAATAGCTTAAGCTTTTGGGTGGATCAGATTCGTGAGAAGAAGGCCGTGCAAAGAGTCACCAAGAGTCGCTGTTGGGGTTATGGTTCAGTATTCCTCAGTGTGTTTCATCTCTTTTCTATCAGCATCAGTGGCAAACAGGGTATGTGAATTCAGAGCTAACGGTGCATAGTGTTGGTATCTACAATATCTAGGGGTTTACATGCACACCAACCTCCAATTCTACATTATATGGTATATATTTGGAGCTGGGGCAGGAGCTGATTGCTTTCATATCTGTATTTTTTTAATCTCATTGGAAAGGCATTCAGAGATAGTAGCAGCCAAGCTAAAGCTTTGTGGCGACTTAGAACTTTGCGTTATCTCCTACGATCACAAACCTGTTGCTCAAAAAATAGTTTAGGCCCCATTGACTGCAGTTATTTTCTGCTACGTTTGCACCTCTTCTTCGGAGTTCATAGTGAGGAAAAACTTGAGATTTTTCTCATAGCTTTCCAAAGTGGAGATTTAAAAAAAAGAAAACCTCCTTGTGGCGTATCAGTGTAGATGGAAAAAAACTGAGATTTTCAGAAACAAAGGCATAGCAGCCTATTTTTTACACCTGCACAACATGTGAGCAAAATATTTTTATCATCCAATCCTGTCAAAATTAATCTTTGATTGTTTTTTGAACAACCAGAGGAAATTGTGCACGTATCAATAAATATAGTCGTTTTGGGAGGATCTTTGGCCAAGCTAGGCAAGATTTTTTTCTGTAATTAGATTTTCCTTATGGTTTTCCTTTCCTATAGTAACTATAATGCAACTATTAGTATACAAAAGGGAAAAAAGTAAAACAGAAAAAAAATCTATTAAAAAAGTACTTACTTGTGTAGACGAGGTATAAAATACCCATCTTACATCAAAATACATTCTTAGCTTGGCTGATCATTCTCGCAAAACATCTGATCTTTGATACTGTTTAGATTTTCATCTGTTATTTTAATTTCCAAGTTGTAATGACAGGTTCAAGATAAAACTGGACATCATAGACAAATGGTCCAAAAAACCCTCCAAATGATGTTTTAGCATGTTTAAAATAAACTTCATAGTCTTTCTAAAGTTCCAACCTTCAGTCTGCACAGATACACTGTCAACAGCGTTTTTTTTTTATTTTTTATTTCCACTTTAGAAAGCATTTAAAAAAACATTTTCCTCTTTAAGAATACTTTTTTACGTGTGCACAAACGTAACAAGAAATCTCCATTTTGAAAACTATCCCTCGCAAAAAGTTGCCTTAGTGACGGAATTACTATCAGTATAACATAATTAAATTTGTTTGTTTAGCCAAAGATCAAAAACATGGTTGAGAATGCTCATGTTGATTCTAATAAGATGTTTACTTAAGATTCTACACTTCAAACATGAAAGTTTTTATAACTTTTTAACATAAATGAATTTACAAACATGTCCTCTGTGGATGTTTTTTTTTTAAATCATGAAATTATATTCTAAACTGTAATTTATTAAAAAATAGTCAATGCACTGCAAAGTTCATATTATTAGTTACTAATTTGCTGATAACTAATAATAAATGAAACCACTTAGAACTGAATAAAGCCAGTAACAGCTCAGATACAGTCATTAGAAACAAACTGCTTGGATTAACCAAACAGTAAAATTTGTAATGATAAATTTTCTCGCAGAATTTTGGCAACATTATAACATTTTTATCAAAGCATCAAATTCCAATCAATGTCTCTTTCTCTTGTATTATTTTTTTAATCTTTTATCAGACGTAAATATTCAGTAATAAACTAATACTAATAAGCTTTTGAATTTTTTTATTCTAATTGATAAATTTCTCTAAAGAAATAATTTAGAATTTGAAATTGTAATATCTAAACATATGTTTGTTATGTTTAAAATGCGTAGAAACGTCAGTATTTCAGTTCTGTTCAGTTTATTTCATCATTATTCATCAGCTGTCAGTGTGTGCAGGAAATACTAGCTAGAAGCATTAAAATAAAATTAACAATTGCAATTGTCCCAATGAAGAATTACTTTTTATTTATATTGTAATCAATATTTGCCTTTTCTTGTCATCTAGTAAAAGTATTAATAACAGCTGAATTAGTCTTTTGTTTGGTCGCCAAATGCCACAAACAAGAACTTTTACACTGATGCTTCTTTTACGGTTAGCTGGTGAATCTCTTTTTAGCTAATGGACTAGCAGAGCCAGGCAGTTTAGCCTCAGAGTAATGTTGCATAGGTGTCATTTTTAAGAAAACTGTGTGCATGTAACCCCACTTGTGTTAGGAGAAAAGCTGAGGATCCCTATGCCAGTATTATGTATGTCCACACAGCGTTAGCTTAAGTTCGTGACACAAACCTGAGAGGGAAACAAATTGTAAAGTGTTGCCTTAAAGTTGCATCAAGCTTATCCACGTTGTCGTCTGTTCCCAGCTAAATATCTGTGTCCAGAGAAATGCAATAAGTTGCTAGCGTTTTTAAACCTCTTTAACTGGAAGCCGGGTTGTGTTTGAGATGTAAGTTAGGAAGTTTGTTTTTAAACGCTGAGTAGACGGAACTGGCCTCGTCTCACTGCTGTTGCAGCTTATGTTTGTTTAATTATACCTTTTACTCTTCAGGTTTTCAAATGATCCGGCGGTTCTTTGTGCGGACGGCAAAACGGTGCTCAGAAAGGACACAGTTCACAACCAAGAAAGCAAATCTTGGATAGTCAGATTTTGTTGCTGTTGTTATTGACGGAGTTCTAGTTTGTGTTTACCAGAACAGTATAGCTTGCTGGCAAGCTCTGATTAGATCACATTACTTGAAAATATTGTCAGTACAGTACAACTCAAACATTTTTCTTAGGCCACTTTTGTTCCAATTATGGATTAATAAGACTTTTTTTTTTTTTTACTTATTTTTTGGTAAAATTGTAATATATATTTTAAGATAGAGTTTTTTTATGTTATACCATGAATAGTTTTAAGAAATCATGAATCTGTTTACAGAACAGTTCTCCGTGTTCTAAAGTTTATGTTGCACAGACTTATAGGGATTAACTCTGAAAATCTTTACACTGCAAAAATAAAATTGGAGGTTAATCCAAAATTGAGCCATAATCTGATCAAATCTGAAGTTTTTTTCTGGATTCACACTGGGTTTTGGTAACAGTTTGAATGATGTCCCTTTTTTAAACTGCAGTGTGTTTATTCTTACTGGATGAGAACAATATTTGAAAGAAAGTAGAAATTTTAGCCATAAGCAACTGAGCTTCAGTACTTTTATTTCTGGAGTATTTTTTAATGCAGCATCATCCCTTTTTTTTTATTTTGTGAACTCTTCTATCACTAAATCAATTCCTGATCACTTTGAGCCCAAGCTCAGGGAGTGATCTGTTTGCCTTTTAATGACGTTAGTTAAAGTGTCTGTGACATCAAATGTTCATACAAACGCATTAATTACATATTATTACATAATCGCAAACAAATGTTCACATTGTAGAGATGAAACCATAATGAAGTGATTTAAAGCATAATGATAATAAGATGTTTCCACTGTATTTGTAGGAACTGCACGTCACAGACACTTTAAGATGCTCTACTAAAGACTTCACATGTTGTTACTAGAGCTGTCATTACCTTTCATTTGTCTGCCCAATAACATGAAAAAAAATTAAACAAAAATGTACTTCAGGAGTGTTTTGAAGACAGATGTTTAAGACTGATGATTGTTGAACCGGAACGTTACCAGATGAATTGTAGATATTGGTGTTTTTCATCGGGATGATGTTTCATGATTTTGTTACTCCTGCTCATGTTTTTGATCAACTTTACTGTTTTTTGGATGCTCTGGGAGAAGCTCTCTTCTTTTTTTTTTTATGGCTGCTTTGTTCGTGCAGGTTAGAACTTTTAGTGCCTAGCTGTAGGGTTGAGGAGAAACATTCCTGAAGTGGAAATCCCTCATTGCTTTTTTTTTTCATTCGAATGAGTTTGTTGGGAGAATCTCAGAACATGAGTTTATGTTTTTTCTGTCTACTTAAAGATCGTATGACGTCTTCCTCCTGACCCCCGAAGTGTAAATGATCTAAAAGCCATGGAGTAACTGTGACTTACTCTCTTAATTCTCATACGGAAATTGTCAAAATGCAGCATGTTTTCAGTGATTATTTATTCAGTAACACCTCATTGATCATCTCATTCAGTTTGACCTTGTCGACACAAAGGTCCTTCATGGTTGAGGTGAAAAACTAAAGCCACAACTACTCGTTTTTAAATATTCTCTTATTTAAAACACTGAAAGACCCACTCGGGGAGAGAAATTTAGCAATATATCAAAATACAGAGAAATAAAAACCTTAGTTTAAGTTCTTTTTTTCTTATCTTCTTTACGAATTTCTTTGTTATTATTCTGAACAGTTTCTGACAGGTTTAGGATGAAGGAGTAGCTACACCAGTAAATATGGTTTCACAAAATAAAAACAAGTTTGAATAAAATAGGCTACTTTTTTTAAATCAATAAATCCATATTTCAAGTCCAACTGAAGCCATTGAAAACTTTTTGTTTTGTTTTTTAAACCTTCCTTTGCCTGTGAACAAGAGTGGAAATCCATCAGAAAATCTCTTTTTAAAGTTTAGGTTGTTTTTTTTATGCAGTGTTGTGGACATGTAGTCATCCCAGTATTAATAAAAACAGTTTACAGAATTACCATAAGTTATTTATACCATAAAATACCATAAGGAAACATAATTAAGTTGTTCTTTTTTTCCCTTTCTATTTTCTAAATGTAAAGCCAGTATTTGTAGGAAGTGGTTTGGCATCATCTTGCTGAAATAAGCAAGATTTATCATCACAGGTGTTATTTGATTTGTAGAGAACATGTGGTTTTCATTTAGTTCTGAAAAGCAGTTGGTAGAGCAGCATTAAGCTGCGTTAAATAAAACTGGGTGGATTTTAAAGTGCAAATGATAAATGACTGCAGAAAACACCGTACTCTGTGAATTTGTATTGTTTCGTTCTGCTGCAGAACAGAAAATTCACCACGTCTTGGATCAGTGTGTGTTTTGTTCCTTTTCACGTGAACTCTAGATTTTTATTCTGTGAAAACCAAACAGAACAATAACATGAGACCAAGGTTGTTCTGTGGTATTCTGGTTGCATGGACTGGTGCCTAATGTCAGCAGGTCACTCTGACAGTATGTAAGCAGATTTCTGAGTGTCTGGCTTCTGAAACTGATTTTCCTTCTCTGCCTGGTTCTGCTCCTCAGTTGTTGCCACCCTGTTTGTCTGAACCAATCCCTGTCAGCATTAAGTAATAAAACATGTTGAACAAAAAAAAACAAGAATACTGTGCACGTCTATGTAAATAATGTGTTTTGGAAGATTGTTGGGGTGAATGCTTAAACCTGACCGGACTAAAATAAACTGGTTTTATTTCGTTTTTATAGAAGTAGCCAAAGGTTTTAACTAAGATGCTGTTAAATATAAAACAGACAGCAGTCTTTTTGATATTCAAAACAATACTATTCATTTTCTGTGCAGAAAGTTAAAAACAACCAGTGTCATGTATTTTTCTAATTTTATGAAGTCACTGTGAACAAATCCATTTTTTTGGCAAAATTTTCATGTGTGCATCCTACATACTCAGCTCTACTGCTCATCCCACAAATGCATGTTCCTTACAAATGTGACACCGTTTAAAAGGAAGTGAACAGACTTTCCAACTATGTAAGATTTAATGCAAAGAAACATTGTTTCAAAAACACAATATAACGCTATGTTTTCTGCTAAGTTCAGATATAAGAAAGATTGTGTAACACAATTGACTGGTTTGTCATTTCAAATTTATGTGTCAATAATAAAACAAAGAATGTTTGTGTTACAATGCAGACAAGATGCCAAAGACAAGTCTTCATCATACAACACTGTTAGTTCTGCAAGCCTATCAAATCTGGTATAAAAAAATAGAGAGGAAAACTAAAGTAAATCAGGGATTGAGGTACTTTGTAAGAACTCTTCTCACTCTTTTGCCCTCATCACTGTCTGTCAGGGTCTTCCTTTGGGTGGGGGGCTGACAGTCTCGGTCACCCTGCATGGTACAAGCAAGTCGCTCTTCATCCACAGGCTCCTCACGGCTCTCACAGTAATTATGCAGAACGAAACATGAGAATATGACATGAGGCAAGTCCTTCAGGTTAATGTCCATGGGTCTCCTCAGACGTGAGAACCTGGCCTTGAGCCGGCCAAAGGCGGACTCTATGACCGTGTGAGCCGTCCTCAGTCTGAGCCCAAACCTCTGCTCCTCAGCAGTGGATCCACCGTCCGGATACTCCTTCATCAGGTAAGGTAACAAAGGGTAGGCTGGGTCCCCCAGAAGAAAAACGGGTACGGGCTCCTCGTCCTCCACAATCCGCCTCTCCATGGCAGCAGGGACCTGTCCTGTTCTCAGGTAGTTGTTGATGTGAGAGTTGGCAAAGATGTGATCGTCTTCAACGCTCCCGGGCCACTTGATGACAACGTCCAGAAATCTGGATCTGTAGTCACACACAGCTTGGACGTTCAGGGAATATCTGCCCTTCTTGTTCCTGTAATCTCTGGGTTTAACGGAGGGTCGTTTAATTTCCACGTGAGTCCCGTCCAGGGCTGCTAAACACTGCGGGATACCATGAGCGTCCTGGAACCCGGTCACCAGCGCCCGGGTCTCCGGTTCGGTGAGAGGCAGACGGATGTATTTTGGGCCGAGGTGGAGGCAGATGGCCCGGCAGGTCTGCCTGATGATGATGGACACGGTGGACCGGGACAAGCCGAACGCATCCGCAGTTTTCTGCAGCGTGCCCTCGTCGCTCAGGTAATACAGAGTGCACGCGACCTTCGTGAGCACGTCCACAGGTAGCCTCATGTTCGTCGCGATGCCCTCGATGTGAGGACGAAGCTCCTCGGCTAAAGCGCACAGCGACGCCTTGGACATTCGGAAGATCTCCCTCCATTTCGTCTCGTCCGCGACATCTTTCAAAAAGCCGTCCCACCACCTGCTCGTCCTCCCCGGGTCCGTCCAGTAGCGTCTCGCGGCCCGCCTCGTCGTCGCTCGCCTCGCGCCCGCTTCGTCGGTCAACATCTGCAGGATCAAACGCGAGTTGCGCCTCCGCCGAGCCAAGACGTGGCAGAGCGCGGACATGTTCTCCAGCAGAACCCCTGTTAGACCGAACAGAGTCTGCAGCATCAACAGCACTCGGCTGTCCGCCATACTGTGTGTTGTTGTTGTTGATTTACCCGCGCGCCGGTGAGAGGTTGCCAGGGAGGAAATGACGAAACGTGTAGGTAGGCATGGTGGGAGGGGAGCGATGTTTACGTTAATAAAAACACTAAAAAATAAAAAATATATATATATATAAAGCCCTTTATGTTTGCAGCAACCTGCATTAAGGAAATTCAAACATAGTGTTAAATATTTAAACCAGAATAAGT
>JARVGW010000194.1:1724989-1743957 GCA_031762495.1 Anablepsoides rubrolineatus
TAGTGAGAGGACTAGTTTCCTAAAGATGAAGACACATCAGGGTCACATGACGTACATGTCTATGATTATTGGCAGCTAGGGAGAGTAACTCTCTTGTCATTGTTTGCTCTTTGTTCGGACTTGAACCATGTGTTTCCGCAGACATTTCCTCTCTGTCAGCTGAGCAGCAGCAGAGTGCACTCAGCACCTTGGAGTTATGGCAGAAATCAGCAAAACAGAGAAGGTTCAGCTGTACTCCCCGTCTCTGGAAGAGCTTCGAGGAGGTAAAAACTTCAGCTCTGGGATGAAGACAAAGTCACGTAGATGCAATGTAAAATAAAGACAGTGTTGCTTCTTGTTTCTTACAGTTTTACAGGCTGGACTGGAAAGTAATTTTGCAGAAGTTCAAGTGAGTGTTGTGGAGTGTCCAGATCTTACCAAGGAACCCTTCCACTTTCCTGTCAAAGGTAAAATACTTCACATTTCTATGTAATTTTATACATTTAGTTGCAAAATAGCAGGTAAAAACCCACTAAACTGTTTCTTTTAAAAAGCAATTATTGACTGTGTTTGTGTTCTTGTGCTGCAGGTCTGTGTGGAAACCCTCGTATTACTGATGTTGGAGGTGTACCCTACCTGGTCCCATTGGTTAAAAAGAACAAGGTAGTTCAATATTTTTACTGAGATCGCCACAGGCAGACATTTAATGGTGACGACGTCTTTGTTCTGATACTTGGTCCTACCTTGTTTCAGGAGTACAACATGAACACTGTATCGCAGGAGCTGGAGCTGCCGGGAGCCTTCATCCTTGGTGCTGCAGCCGCCCCGTTCAGAGTTATTGGGATGAATGCCGAGGTGAATGCTCAGATTGTGGATTTGCAAAACTCCTCACGATGAATTAATTACATGTGTTACAAAACATTGTGTGCACACTGCAGGTCTGGTTACTTAAATTGGTGTCTTTTGGAGAGTAAATAATTAGCTGTAAACACATTTTAAGGGTTTTAAGGTAAAAGAGCTGAGCAGTAGTTACCACTGCTACATGACTGGTAACAAAACAAGCTGACAGACTGGAAGCAGTCACTGTTAACATACTGATTCACTATCATGGAAAATCCTCTTTTTTTACCCTTAAATCTATTTTGTTGGATACGCTGTGTCTAAGAGTGCAGAAAAGTTTAATTTAGTCTCTCCAGGTCTGCATAAATATCTTTATATTATTTTTGGGGTCATATTTTTCAGTCCGTTCAGTTTTCTCTATTGTCGATCGCGTATTTTGAACAATAATGTCACAATATTTGCTGCAGAACCTCTTAAAAAGATCATAAACTTCAGACTAATCGATTTTGTGAATCAGGTTCATTGCCTTCATTCTTCTTCTTCTGAGTCAGACTCTTTCATTAATTTCTAAATAAAAATTTGCTTTGCCGTTAGATAATCTTATATTTGCTAACAAAATATAAATATGGTTGAATTGGGTGAAGTGGACAATGATCATTATAGTCAGGCAACTTGAAATAGAGAAGTTGGACTTGCATCATTTTCGTGTTTTGAGCTTGTCAGAATGTTGGAAAAAAACATTTTTTGCTGTGTCTGAATAATGCAACAATAACACTTACAAAAATGGCGCTCTACGTAGCATTGTAAGTGTACACACAGAGTTAATCCCCATAAAGTACTACTTATTGGAAAGTAAACAACACAGAACGGATGCCAGGAGCAGCCATATTGAAATGATGACATCACGGGTGCTTGGGTATGGTTGTGTTGCGCCGACTTCCCAACCCAGAACTACGACATTCAGTTGATGTTTTTGACTTGGAAGCCCGAAATTCTGACCTCCAGAGTACAACTGGAACGCCACATTAGACCTGGAAGGGGGCGGGGTGTGAAGTGCCTCTTTTGCATTTAAAGAGACAGCTCTGAAACGAGTTGCTCTCAGATGCACCTCAGAACAGGGGTGAAAGAGGGGCTTGTGGAGTTACAATAAGGAGGAATTCAGACCAAATCATTGTAGTTCCACTTTATACAAACCCTAACTGAATGATTTAAATGTGGAAAAAGAAGTTAAGTTAAGTTAAATAATAAATCTGCGGGTAATCTTGAGAGGAAATGATTAAAAAAAATTGAAGGAATCAGAAATATGTTTCGTCCACAGCTGATGCCTGTAGTTCTGACTGAAGCAGAGGGAAGACCGGCAGTGAACTGCAGCTACTTCGCCTCTATCAACCCGGCCGATGGTCAGTGTCTGCAGGAAAAGTACGCTGACCGATTCTCAGACTGCAGCTTCGGACTGTTGGGGAACCTGTATGCCTGTGAAGGGAAGCCAGGAAAGGTAATGAGTCCCCTCATTATCTCCAGCTTTTTTTCCTCTGAAGCCTGGTTCACACGGCAAGATAATCATCACTTCTTCCTCATCGGCCATGTTTGCTTACTCTGAACTCACTTTTGGTGTTGAGAGGTCTCGTGAGATTTCCCGTCTGACATCTGAATGTCGGTGAGTGAAATCTGTTGGTGTGTGGCTGTACACCACTCACTGCAGGACCAAACCTGTTATATCTATGATTTTTCGTCTCATGTTTTAGAAAATCAACCGACAATTTTAAAATCTTGCCTTGTGAACCAGGCATTAAGTAAATGAATAAGGACATAAAAAGTGCAAAGTCATTGCTGTATCAGCTGATGCTAGAACTTTACCCCCTTCACATGTCTGCAGCCAGTATTAGAAACAATAAACATTAACTTCAGCTCTGTAGCTGAACAAGCAAAGCTGTCTCCTCAGCATGTTCGTGTCTCTGCAGGTCATAGAGGTACGAGCCAAAAGGAGAACAGGAAGCGACAGCCTGGTAACGGCTCTGAGAACCACTTTGGAAGCTCACTATCCTGGGAAAAGTCTTGCTCTTGGAGGCACTTTCCTCATCCAAAAAGGGAAGGCTAAAATCCACATCATGGTAAACACTGACTCAGATCAGTTGAAAAGTGCTGAAAGTCACGTACACTGATTATTTTTTTATTTTATTTTCTTGGCTTGAACCACTGAAAGCCAAGAGAGTTCTCGGCTTGTCCCCTCAACACCGACGATGACGTGAACAAGTGGCTGAAGCACTTTGAGGTCAGCGCTCCGCTCATCTGCCAGTCTGTGCTCGTATCCAGAGACCCTGTGAGTAGAGGAGCCACACTTCCAGCACAGTTCGGCTAACCAGCTAATTAGCTAATATTGGAACTAGGTAGTCATTTAGGATTGTACTTTTTATGCCGTTTATCCCAAAATAACAAAAAATGACCCCTTCTTACAAGCAGTGCTGAACATGTCAGGTACTGTGTGTGTGTACGCTACCATGGAGCATCTTTAGCAGCTAAACTTCCAACTAAGTGTGCCAAAAAGAAATAACATAACCACTTACTAAATAACAGAAACAAAAATATGACTGAAATTTAAACATGGAAGAAAAGGTATTTTTATTTTTATAAAAGAAAGAAAGAAATGATTTTATTCTGATAGTGTTAAACTAGAAATATCACTAGTTAGACAGAGCTATTACTCTTTACCACAGATGATCCCACCCACCTTCAAATGAAACCAATAGAATCAAACTATGAACTGGTTTGTGTCAGTTTAACTAAGTTAGCTTTAGCTTCATCTCATTTTCTCTAATCTGTTTACCTTTAAGCAGAGCTAAGATGCTTATATATCGGTTAGCGAAGCTGACTATTTGGTTAGCTGTGCACAAACGCCACACATTTCTAAATGGCTTTATTATATAGTCTGTAGTGCTTTGGAAATAAAACCCGTCTGCTTTGTCACATGTTCAGGGCCTGGACCTGCGCATGCAGCACACCCACTGCTTCAGCCACCACGGTGAAGGTGGTCACTACTACATCGACACCACGCCCGACACTGTGGACTACCTGGGCTACTTCCTGCCTGCGGAGTTCGTCTACCGCATCGACAGGCCCGAAGAGATGCACAGAGTTGGACAGGACTGAAACCTCCGTAAAATCATCACACTAATGACATACATTTCCTTTTAGTTCAAATGAGTTTGATTTTGATTAGGAGCGTCTAACTCAGGGGTCTCCAACCCGTAGCCCGTGAGCTCATTTAAAGTAGCTCTTCAGTGCTTATGAAAAATTAGGAAAAGCAAAATTTAATTTGTCACTGGCCAAACAAACTTTTATTTAATTCCAATCAATCTATAGATGTCCCTTCCCCATAGTTGTCAATCAAACAGTTTAGGGCTCAGTGTGGTCGATCAGCAGATGACGCACAAGATGATTTTCTCACACACCTTTCATAGCCCCTTGAGACACACTGTGCCAAACTCCTGGGTAACCCCTCCTGCTGCTGGTATATGTCACTACAGGGGGTTTCTTCCTGCTGGAGTCTACAATGAGGGAAAAAAATCAGAGACCCATTGCCCGACGTTATTTGTGCACAAATCATTTGCAGTTAAACCCTAAGTTATTAGTGTAAAATACACTATAATATGAATGGATAAACACAAAAAGCACATTCATGTAAATTCAGTGTACAATTTCATTTTGTGAAAATAGCTCTTAAGGAACAGATGGTTGGAGACCCCTGGTCTAACTGGCCTGTAGAAGCCAGAACTCTTAATGGTTGGTAGTAGATTAAATACTTATTTCTCTCTGCAAAATGCAAATAAATTCATTTATACAATGTAAATTTCTGGATTTATTTTTATATTCTCTCTCTCCCTTTTAAACCTACACATAAAATAAGAGACTGTTCATGTCTTTGAAAGTGGACAAACTTACAAAATCAGCATAGGATCTAATACTTATTTCCCCCACTGTAAACTCTATACACAACAGGAGAAAAAATATAAATAAAATGAAAGGCAGCCATTTGATTCTGGTAGATAATCTGGTTCATGCATAATAATTTAACACAGATGGACAAAGGCCTTGTTTTGTTCGAAAGTATAGCTGACTAGTTAGGGTTTGTCTCTTTTCTCAGATCAGAATTGTCCTTTGTCCTTTATTTGAACAAATGCAGAATATATCACTGATGAAATAACGTGAAATTAGATGTAAACATTCATAAAGTTAAAGGCCTAACAGTCCTTTATTTGAATGCATAAAGTCAGATCATCCTGTGAGATATTTTGCTAACAGGGTTAGTGGCACTGTGTCATGTTTAAGAGCACGTGTTGGAGATGAGTCACTGAATTTACTGCACCTGTAAAACTGACAACTTGTGTTTCTTTAATATCACTTGGCTGTGGCGGACATCTTGAACGTAGCTGCCAGTGATTCATTAGACAAGGTTATATTTTATAGCAATTATGTTGTTGCTTAATACTAGATTTACATCCTCGCTCTTCTCTCATCCTGAGTGTCTGAATTACCACATCCTGCTAACCTGCCTGCCATAAAATATCCAGAAACAAACAGTCAAAACTTGTTTTTTATAAGACATTTATTCATTTCAAGTGCAGAAAATAAATACAAAAACATATCGGAACATCTGGCAAAGTGACAAAGACCTGCTTCAGTCAAGTTGTGGTCAGATTTCTTTTTTTCCCCGGCACAAGCCACACTTTGGAACATCTCTGAAAGTTAAGTGGTCTGTCCTAGACCAATCTGAGGATCAAAAATGAATTTAACTCTTTAAAAAGTCAGAAACATTCTTCTGACAAAAACCTGAAGTAACTTTTTTTACAGACTTTCAAATCCAGAACAGAGAGATGTGAAAGAAAAAACAAGTTTGACAGTTTTGAAACCTTTTAGCTGGAAGGCATTATAATAAAGACTCAACTAAACATGATCAATCAGTGCAGTGATGGCACATTATATGTTGTATGGATAACAAATGGAGGTATAACACAGGCACTGCCATTAAATCTGATTTTCAAGCAACATATTTCTTGTATTAATTCCAGTTACACTTAGTAAAATTAGTACATTTGACACCAGATGCTATGGCAACTATAGATATATGGCTAATTAGTAATGCTAACTAAACTCCTCCTCCCAAATGTAACAAAAAATGCATTTACACATGCAGGTGAGTTAGCATAAAACCTGTATAGCTGCAGATCGAGACAAAAGAGGACATGTATTAGTAGTGACACAGAAGCAGCAGATCAAGTGCAGGCCTGCAGAAGGCACCAACACCCACAATCTTTCAGTAGGAAATTCAAAAAGGTGAATTTGAGGTAAAAATAAAGAGTTTTGTCTTAACTTTAAAAAAATAAGATAAACTAAAACTGCAAAGCAGTTATGACTCATGTCCAAGCCCGTTTCTGCATGTCAACCCTGGCTGATAGAACCAAACAACTTTTCCTTCACATCTTTAGCTGGTCCACATCTCACACACAAGGTGCTATATAAGACATTTCATGCTTACTGAATTCATGTCTTTGGAACAGAAAGTTTTTAGAGGTTTAATATATTTTGCCAATTTGCATAGACTAAACATTTTTTAAACAAATGTATACAATTAAAAATACAATACAAACGAACAACTAGGAAGCAACAAAGTTTTTGTTGATTGGGCTAAAGATACAGGAGTTACAGATCAAAACGTTTTAACCATTACAGACTATCAGATCTGGTCCACTAACATGTGCTATTGTTTTGATTATATGACAGAATTTTTTAGCTAGATTTAAGATGATGAGTTTTATGGTGTTTGAACTTTAAACCTTTGAGAAGAATCAAAAGTAGTTTTTGCACTGTAGAAATGGGCGTGGCCTATAACACCTGAGCAGGGATTGTGTTGCAATAGGCCAAAAAATGTGAGTTATGATTTAGAAGTCAGAGGACCAAATGCAAAGACCTTTATTATAGCGTTAACATCACTGTAGTCCCTGTAGTTTGGGCAGCAAATGCGTTTTTCCGATGGAAGAAAAAAATATATACTAACAAAGAAAAACAGATACAAAAGGGTTCCTTGCTCCACGGGCTTGGACCCCTAAAAAGACTAATAAATCTACAAATGTTAGCATTTGTTAGCAAGGCATAAATCTACAGACCTGGGTGCTGATGTGAGGATGTTCAGAAATTTTGAAGCAGGTTTCTGTGGAAGAAATATTTATTAATATTGCACCTGTAATAATTATCAGTTTGAAAAACAAAATGATCAGGTCTACCAAACTTATGAACTCGTCAAAAATGCAGCCAAGACCAAAGTGATTCACAGCCAAATTAAAAACTTCATAAAGAACATGATTTTCTCAAACTTTACACTCTTCTTCAGACCAAAATGTTACACAGCCAGAGGTGCTACAGCCAACTGCTGCTACCACCATTTGCATTTTTAAATACCCATGTAAATAAACATCTCATATTCTTAGTTTTTCTCAGAGTAGCTGCTAGCTCCTGAGCTTTGTTAGACGTAAACTTTCTCCAAACTAAAAGGTAAGAACTCACAAACAGGGAATGTTAATTACATAAACATGTCTGTGTGACAGTTTATTTCACTGATATATGTATATATAAATCAAACAGCATCAAAATAAATCGAATTGTTGGCTGCAGTACAATTTTAAGCCCCACCTCTTCGCATATACAAATGCGACTATAAAATATAAACACTTATAACTATTCAACTATTACCTGGCTAAAATTACTGTGAGATGCAAAATGAACAGAGGGATAAAGGTTTATAAAACAGAATTTGCATGAATTCCTTTTTTTTTAGGAGGCCAGCCGTCCACTTTGGTCTTAGCTGCTTTCAGACTAGCCTTTAGCTCGATGGTCCATTTTGAATTAACCATTTGTCCATAGTGAGGTCATTCTAAGAACTAACTACAACAGGTTATTTATAAGATGTCCACAGAAACCACTTAAAAATCAACTGAAATATCCCTTTAATATTAGAAATAATTTGCTGGGAAATGGAAGATGTCAAGCCTCCACATATACAGTATGGATGAGTTTGTTTTTTATATTCCAGTAGAAACTTTAAATGGCTGAACTGTAACTCAGAGGGACCTTCTGTCCTCACAGAGCCTGACTCTTTCCTCAGGATCAGTATGGGCGTTAAAGGTTAGTTTAGAGGGGGAGGGTTAAAGGAGTGTTCCCACAGGGATGAAAACACAAATATTAGTATAAATATGCATCAGGCTGTTCAGTCGTCCACCCCGATGTTCCGGAACAGATA
This sequence comes from Anablepsoides rubrolineatus, assembly GCA_031762495.1. Lineage (NCBI taxonomy): Eukaryota > Metazoa > Chordata > Actinopteri > Cyprinodontiformes > Rivulidae > Anablepsoides > Anablepsoides rubrolineatus. Next base: position 1,733,100 of record JARVGW010000194.1, read on the forward strand.
CGACATGGACTCCCCGTTATGAATGCGACGGATGGCCTCAGACAGGATCAAGCTGATGTCGACTGTTTTAATCTTTGGACACTGGAGCTTCTGCAGCTCGTGGGGAACCGTGTTGGTCACCACAACCTGAGGGGAGACCATAAGGGTGATGTTAGGCAGAACGCAGCGAAACATTATGACGTAGGAAGGATTTCATGTTGGGAGCACGCTGACCTCATCGATGGCAGACTCTTCTATGAACCTGGGGGCGTCGGAGGACAGGAGGCCGTGCGTTGCCATGACAAAGATCTTGTAGGCCCCTCTCTCCTTCAGCGTCTCTGCTGCTGCTACGAAGCTGTCCACGTCATCGATGATGTCATCCTACAGTCCAAAGCTCACATATTACAGCTGTAGGGCGCCCACTGCTGGCAATGATAAGAGTTTTCTGTAAAACTCACCACTATGATGGCGATGCGTCCTCCTACATCTCCCACCACAGTGATGGGGGGCTTCTCTTTAGGGATCAACACTGAAAACACAAACCACAAGTGAGCTTCGACACTCACAGGTAACCAAACTGTGCAGGAAAGTGACTGAGCTTGTTTTACATGGGATCTCCATGCTGGGGTGAATGGCTCCGGTGGTCTTGGCAGTGGGTGGGGAATGTCGTCCATCTACCTGGTCTGACTCTGCGTCCTGAGCCTCTCCGTGGATCACAGCGATGCCCAGCCGCAGCCGCTCAGCAAACGACTGAGCCCTGCATACCGAGGCAGAGGACAGTTGCTTTAAGTCAACAACTTTCTTAATGTTTTGAGATTTTTTTAAAGAAAAGTACGATAACAACAAAAACAGGCATGACTTAATGACTTTTAAAGTTACAGTGGAAAAAAAATTCTCTTAAAGGAAGCTCAGACTATTTGCTCATGTTGGAATAAATATGTTATATCTCTATTCTGCTAAAAGTTGTTTGTGATACAAAAACAATATTCTTTTAAAAAATGGTTTTTTTACATGATTCACTAGCATGACATCATGTTATGGACAATGATTTTTTTGAGGATGATGATAGATGCCACATACTAACACCAAGAATCATGGCTAATAAAAAATATAATAAGTGACAATAAATGTATATTTTGGATTAGTTTGTTCTGCACAATATTGAATAATCAAAGCTGTTGTTTACTGAATTAGTTTAGGATCTAATGCCTTATAGAGTACTGACTAAAAATTTGGACACACATTCAAAGAGTTTTCTTTATTTTCATGACTTTAAAAATTGTAGATTCACACTGAAGGCATCAAAACTGAATTAACACACGTGGAATTATATACTTAACAAAAAAAGTGTGAAACAACTGAAAATATGTCTTATATTCTAGGTTCTTCAAAGTAGCCACTTTTTGCTTTGATTACTGCTTCACACACTCTTGGCATTCTATTGATGCTTTGCTGGCCTTCAATGTGAATCTACAATTTTCATAGTCATGAAAATAAAGAAAACTCTAAATGAGGTGTGTCCAAACCTGTGGTCTGAACTGTATATTAGTTCGGGAGCTAACATCATATAGTCGCCATATATACATTAGTTCAGGAGCTAAAGAAAAGCTAAAAGGCTAAAGCTGAGGTGAGCCTTCAATGAAACAGCTCTGTTGTCCTCCATCATTTTCTGTTTCAGGCCGGGTTATTCCTACATTCTTCTCTCAACGCACGGTTTAATTTTTTCACTGTCCACCTTTAAAACTCTTTTAAAAACACTATTCTATTTCCCTGTTTTTGCCACACTCTGAGACTTACTTTAGTTAGTTTTACTCCTATTAAATTGTGTTTGATTTTACATGTACAGCACTTTGTTGCAGCTGTGGTTGTTTTAAAAGAGCTTTAAAAATACAGTAGTAAGAAAAGTTAAGGACAAGAGGACAACAGGGAATGATTAACATGTTATCTAGGACATAATGAGTGACCGTAGCACAGATGAAGATAAAGCTACAGAGAGAGAAAAAGACCCACCTTTTAGCTGAAGCTGGAGATTTGGCAACAATGACAGCATTTCTGTAGTCTGGGATCTGAAGGTTTATAAAAAGTTAAAATCTTAAGAGCCAGACCATGAAAGGAAGAAACACTTCTTATTCAAGGTTTACAATAACTTAACTGTATGTTATTTATCCCTCACCACCATGTAAGATGGGCAATCATGTTATTGCTTGTGTTTGTTTGTCCGTTATATATCTCATGAACCACTGAACAGATTGTAATAGACCTCTCAGAAAGTTACCTCTACGACAGTAACATTCAAGATGGCTGCCACAGATAATCAATCTTAGCCAAAAAAATAAAATGGCTGTACCTTTGTCGTTTTGCTGTGGTAATAATCATCCACATGAGTGCAACTCATTGTGGAAGATCTTGTTAAATCCACTTGATTCACTGTGGCTACAGTTTCTCATTCTCCAACTTTTATACTTTTTACTCTCAAAACCAGAAAGTTTTCAGATTTTACGCTTAAAAGTTTTTCAGCTGTTCAGCATATAATTTACCCTGGGACAAAACAATTCAAGTAATTCATCAATCCATCCATTTTACTCGCTTTTTCCCTTTGGGAGCTGGTGCCTCTCTCCGGCAGTCACCGTGCGAGTGGTGAGGTACACAGAGACAAACCATACACACTCTCACTCACACCTAGGGACAATTCAGAGTTACCAATTAACCGAACATGCATATTTTTAGTTTGTGAGAAGAAACTTGAGTATCTGGGAAAAATACGCATGCTTGAGGAGAACATGCACACTCCACACAGAAAGGCCCAGGTCAGGAGGTAATCCTGCAACTTCCTTCTTGTGAGGCAACAGCTCCACCCAAATAAATCATTACATATTTCATGTCTGATGATTAGTGGATGAAAAATTTGACTGCAGCTATAAGTTACTTTTTTTTTTACCTCTTCTTGTATGTACTGAAGCAGGAAGGGAGAAGCTCTCAGATTGTCCACAGGAATGTTGAAAAAGCCCTGAATCTCCTTCTGATGGAGGTCCATGGTGATCAGGTGGGTGAGCCCTACAGAAACATACGATCTGATCAAATGCAAAAGATAAAATGTCTGCCGGTGCAATCCTCTGCCACTTACCAGCTTTGCACATCATGGAGGCAATAAGCTTGGAGACGATGGAGCCCCTTTTCCTCATCTTACACTGCTTGCTGTAGGGGAAGTAAGGGAGGACTCCAGTGATGCTGCGAGCGCACGACGTCCTGCAGGCGTACACCATGATGAGCATCTCCATGATGGTGGTGTTCACGTCCCTGGTGCAAAGCATGAAGGATAGATTATCATCATCATCAACAGCTGATCATCAGACATCCATCAGATCATATGTTATATACTATAGAGACATATCTATCACTCTTATCATACATTACAGCACCTTATTTATAATCATCTAACTCTACACTGCTGCTGTTCTACTAATATTTAATATTTACTCTGCATACTGCTGTCATATTGCTTTCTTTCTGTATATTGTGTAATGTGTAAATTACATGTAAAGTATCTGTATATTGTTAATACTAAAGAGACACAAAAAGTCTGAAACAAATTCCTTGTTTGTGTCAACATACTTGACCAATAAACCTGATTCTGAATGACATGAACGAAAAGGAAGTTTTCATTTTAACGTTTAAAACTTGGTGCGCATATATACTGTCCCCTCCAAAAGTATTGAAACAGCAAGTCAAGGTGTTGTACACTGAAGACATTTGAGTTTAAGATCAAAAGACAAACATGAGACAAGAGTTCAGAATTTTAGCTTTTATTTCCTGGTATTTATTTAGATGTGTTGAACAACTCAGAACATACCACCCTTTGTTTAAACCTACCCATTTTTCAAGTGATCAAAACTATTGGAACATGTGACTGACAGGTGTTTCTTATTGACCAAGTATTGCCTTTAAGGTTGATTGTTCAAACATGAAATCACTCTGCTTTTTGACCTGGGTTTAAACCTATAAAGTAAGAGGATAAACCAACATGAAGACCAGAGAGCTGTCTGTGGGAGAAAAGCTGAGAAAAGAAGGGAAATCAATCAGAGCCATTGGACAAACATTGGACATAGCGAGCACAACAATTTGGAATGTCCTGAATAAGAAGTAATAAGAATCAGAAGGCCTGATTGAAATTTATAAAGAAGTACAGAGATGAGCCACATAAGTTCTGCAAGACAAATATTGACTGATAAGACTAAGATTAATCTCTACAAAAGTGATGGAAAGGCATGGAGAAAAAAAAAGGAACTGCTGATGATCTAAAGCACACAAGCTCATCTGTGAAGCATGGTGCAGGTAATGTTGCTGCTTCTGGAACAGGCTCATTAATATTTATTAATGATGGTTCAACTGATGATGGTAGCAGTAGAATGAATTCTGAAGTGGAAAATGAGCCAAAACACACTGCCAACAAAACAAATGATTTAATCAGGGAGAAAAGTGGAAGGTTTTAGATTGGCCCAGTCAATCACCTGACCTTAACCAAGTAGAGCATTTCACCTCCTGAAGAGGAGACTGAAGGGAGAAACAAACAAGAACTGAAAAAAGCTGCAGTAAAAGTCTGGAACAGCATCACAAAGGAAGAATTCAACAGTTTGGTGTTGATGGGTCACAGGATTGAGGCAGTCATTGAAAGTTATGCCACCAAATATTAAATGTTATTTACTTTAAGATTATTTGTTCCATTACTTTTGCTCAACTAAAAATGCTGTGGTGTAATACAAACTGTGATATACGCTAAGTTGTAGGGGTGCACCAAAAAATTGTTTTACTTCAGAATCGGGATTCTCATTTACAATGACCTGAGCTTCACTGTGTGCAAAAGATTCTCACCCCTACTAAGTTGTTTAACAGATCTACATGTAAAAAGACCAGGAAATAAAAGCTGACATTCAGAACTCTTGTCTCATGCTCATCTTTGGATCTTAAACTCAAATGTCTTCAGTGTAGAACAAAAACAAGAGAATTTGACTTGCTGTTCCAATACTTTTGGATGGGTCTGTTTGTGTATTTTTTATTTACATACTTGGACACTGTCTGGATAATGAAGACATCTTTGCCTCGCACCGACTCCTGGATCTGTACCCGAGTTTCTGAGGAAGGACACAGGATGGGAAAAAAACACATAAGCAGAAGTACACACAATCAGCTGCACAAGAACACACTCTTGTTATGACAAAGCCGGAGAGCTTGTCCACCCCCCACACCATGTGAAACTGTAGATAAAGCATTCCAACAACAAGCCTCCCACAGAAAGAGGATTAAACTACAGGCTTCCTACAACCAAATGTCCGAAGAACAAAGAAATCAGACAGACTGAGATCTGAGAGCTGCCATGAGAAATGTAACGATTAAACATGTCTCCAGGCACTCAAAGCATCCCAGTAACAGATATGTTTGTATTGTACTTTAACCTTACGAGGAACGTTATTGTGCTTCACTGACTTGCATCAGCATTAGCAGATAAAGCTTTTGTTACGTAACAAAGCTTTTAAAAATCAGAGAGCAGCAGGTCGATAAGATGTCCTGACAAACAGGATCAGCTCTTACAGTTTGTCAGATAACCACTTTTCTGTACATTTTTTCTATTGTGTAGCCTTGCAGCAAGGAATTTAAATAAAATTGTAATTTTAAGTGAAACCAAAAATACTTCAGATTTATCAAGTTTAATGGGGATTTTTTAGAGCTGCTGCAACAACATCGATAATATCAATAAAAGTCGATTATTAAAAGTGTGGGCAACAAATTTCATTATCGATTCGTTGCATCGGGCAAGTCATGCGACACTTGTCATGTCACAGAGCCGTTTACTTGACCTGCAGAGTGTTATCAATAAAGTTAGAAAAATAATTTAGCAGGGAGCCAAGTGTGTTGAACTGAGTGAGGCAGATGTTTTCAAAGAAAATTAAGTCAATTCAATAAATAAACACTGTCTTCAAAAGCACGAGCGCTTCATGCTTCAGAAAACTAACAGATACATAACATATGAGATTTGCAAAAGTAATTTGGCGTGGCACAGGAGCACCACGTCGATGATACGGCACCTGAAACCACAACATGGAGTCATCGATGAGATTGAAGTGAGATCAACAGCAAGGTAAGTCACTATGTTTATTTCGTTTCAAAGGGAAGAAACGTAACATCAGTTTCTCCAGTAGCTGGGCTGATGGAGTTAGCTCGTTAGCTGGTTAATGACTGTGATAAAGTATGTGTGCTACTTTTGATTTCAGTGTAAGCTAATTATAGTTAAAGCTAATGTTTAAATGTGTTTATAAATAAATCTAACGTTCACACAACAATGGTGATAATTTAATGATTAAGCTTTAGGTTTTAATTTACTGACAATGTCTGTGTAAAGCCACTGCAAAGAGCATTTACTCTTTGGGCTTCTTAATTAAAAGTTAGGTATTCAAAGCATTTTAAAGAGTTGAGTGTGTTTGTGTAGGTGCGACCGGCTGGGTTTTGTTGATCATCACTGCTTCTGTTTTTCTTACGCACTTTTGTCAAAAAGACAATAATTTAAATTTAGTAAACAATAAAATGAAATAAAAAAGATTAAAAAAAAATAAAATAATCAACTTACCTTTATTATCTTCCTGAGACACCTGCACTTTGCCTAGCTCGACTCCGAGCCTCCTGAGGAAGAAAGAATAACAATAAATAAATTAAGTTAAATTTTAAAAAATCTACTTAAATTGATTTTTAATGTCAAAGTTTCAGAATTTCTGGCTGCGCACCTTTTTCTGCCCAGTTAATCAAGTGGCTAGCTGGGTAGTGGCTAAACTGACTTAGACTCTAAATTACCTCAGCCAGTGCATCTGTAGTCTCACACATGCAAAAATCAGCAGAATAAATTAAAGGGAGACAAAAACCTTTAACTAGGATAAAGGCAAGTGGCATTAACTCTTTTGCTGCCCCCCCAGGCAGCCGGAAGGTCTGCACCAAGCTAAAACTAATGATAACACTTCAACTTGTGATCTCAAACCCTGTGATCTTATTTTCAATGAGACCTGGGCCTGAAGGCAGTCTCAACATTGAACTGTGGGAGGAAACTGGAGTACGCGAAAAAAACCCACGCAAACACAGGGTTCATGCAGATTTCATCACGTTCAATTTGAGACCTTTTACGACCATCCGGAATGATATTTAAGACCAAACAGACGCATTAATAAAATCATTCAAATGGTCCCAGACATTTTAACATAGAAACCTTTTATTGTTATCAATTTAGCTATTAAATCATATTTAATTTTAATACAAGAACACTAAATTATTTTAATGAAATTGTCATATCTATGAGAACTTCATATTGACTCCTGTGGACCGCTTCCAACCAAGTGCAAAAATCACTGATATCAAGTCGAGTCTCATTGGAAACACACTTTCCATGTTTAAACAACATGCAGTGAACATGACTGAACTGTGTTTTTTGAGCAGGTGAATAAGCTGCTAAATGCAGGGAGATTTAACAACAAAGAGGTGAAAAACATGGAAGTAAACGGTGCCGTTATTTGCCTGTAGTTGTCACAGGACTTGTAGTTTATTGTGTACAAAGATCAGTAGCAAACTTAGCACTTCATAAAGACAGATGTCATCAACCTCTGATTACAGAGCTTTACTCTGTTTATTTATTTATTTATTTTTATTTATTTATCCAGGTAAACTGTTTGAGAACCACTTCTCATTTACAAACATGCAGCCAACGCTTCTCAGGAATGATCGAAAGTAAAAGAAAATTAAGACTTGACAAAATTAAATGTAAGACCTTGGACAAAAATCTGGGCATTTTTAAGACTTTTTTCAGGCCTAAAATTTAGATTTTCAAATTTGAGATTTTTTTAGACTTTTTAAGACCCTGCATGAACCCTACAAACATGAGAACAGGCAAACTCCACACAGAAGGACCCTGTGTCCAACCCGAGGTATGAACACAGGACCCTCTTGCTATGAGCCAATGATGCTGTCCAAGTATAAAATCTGTGGGGTATTCTAGAGAAGGGGTTCAACAAACACTAAGAGTTTATTTCAAATAATATAATTTACAGTGTCATCTGGTTTTGGACTTGTTTATTTAGGTTATGATTTTATCCATTTTTGACTAGTCTTATCTCCTGGCATGTTATTGGTTATCGGCTGTTAGAAGGAGAAAGTTATTGGTCATTAATTCTTAAAATAAGTTATCGTGCATCCCTATCCAAAAGATTCTAATTTAAAAAACTCAGTATAAAGAACACAGAAATCTGATTAAATTCTGTTGTTTTATGCAGTCAGAAGACTGAACAACAGTGAGAACTGCGTTAATATTTCACATTTCTTCTTATAACACCACATTAAGCCTTAATTAAAAACCTATGCAGTGCTTTTGAGAACTGAAACAATATCAGGAAGTGAAATAGCGCATTAATTCAGTGTAGCAATAATTTCTTACATCCCTAAGTTATTCTGCTAAACTCTGATGTGATAGTAGCCAAGTTATTCATGACACTTACTCCAAGTGCTTCTCATTAAATATGAGTTTTGCTTATAACTTTATATATTACTGTTGGAGTCAACAACCCTTCCATATTAACAAAGCAGCTCATAAACAGTTTTAAAGACACTGTATTATTTATTACTACAACTAATACCAAGCCATTCATTATGTTTTCAACTATATCATTTTGTTCTTAATGCCATAAGACTGAGTGATGTTTAGGTGCTAAATCTGGTTTACATGCTGTACTCATCACCTACTATTCACAGATGCAGATGAAGTTTGCTCTGAGGACAAGCCAAACATTTTACATGAAAATAATAATAAAGTTATTGGATGTTTTAAAGTAGTCTTCTACAATCTGTGAAAAAAGTGCTCCTTAAGGACTCCTACTGACTGTTTACCCTAAAATAAGATATGCTGTCTTCGTTAGCATGCTAAGCTCAGTGGATACAAATGCCTCGTGTACTCACTCAGCGATCCTCTTGCCCAGCTCGCGGCTTGAGGGGTGCGAGTTGGCAGTGAAGATCACCAAACCGCCCTTGGTGTGGTTCATGTTCTTGGGGTCTCGGCCGCTGCTTTCACCACAATCAGGCAGTGGATCCCTTGGCACCCACGCTGCACTGAGACCTTCCTGCAGCGGAGACGATGGAGCAGTTACTTCCCTCGAAATCTGTCAGTCATTCTCACAGCTCGAGCAGAACAGGAACAGGAAACATGTGTGTGTGTGTGTGTGCGTGTGTGTTCATCCTCCCAGAATAATGGCAAGTTTTCAAAATAATAACAGCATGCAATACAATGATTTAAACCAGACGTCCTATGCTCTTAGATCCACATGTTTCCACCATTTCCATTTGTTTTTCAATCTGGGCTTTACAAGGAAACCTCAGACAATGGATTAACTATAGAGATGTACATGTTCACAAAGTTTATAAATATCTCAAAACCTGAGTTGTGTGAATATTGATTTGACATAGCTAGGATTTGCTCATTTAAACTTTTAGTTATACTTTGGGAACTTTTAACCAGCTTTTTGAAAGGTTTACTTTTTAGTTAGCATTTAGTTCGTGTTCTGCCCATTTTAAATGGTAAATAAACCATACTTATAGAGCCTTTCTATCCAACCAGGACACCCAAAAGTGCCTTACAACGTAACCTGTGACCTCATCTATTCACACAGACCTCTACTAGGTCTCTACAAATCTGAATAAATCATTCCATGGAGATCAGTGCTTTAGATCAGTGATTCCCAACCAGGGGTACATGTACCCCTTGGGGTACAAGAGCATGTTACAGGGGGTACAGTAAAGTTTTCCAGGTGTGTAAAAAAAAAAAATAGGACTGTGATATGCAGGGCCCTGTGATTTCTGCAATGCAGAAATCGACACAAAATGGAATCATGTTTAAAACAATGAATCTCTCAGAATTTGCTCATTTGGGGTATTTGCTGTATTTTGGATAATACAATGTATTTTGGATGCTACTGCTTCCAGTTTATTTATATAATTACTTATTCACTTTAGAGGCAACATATTTATCTTTGTATAATTTGAATTGAAAAGAATAAAATGCCTGACAATTAAACGTTCTAAGGGGTTAAATAAATAATTTACATTTAATAATCAGTTGTTGTACATTATAGTTTTGGAGAATCATCATTACGTTTGACTGAGGGGGTACTAGTGGAATGACAAAATGGCTCAGGGGGTGCATAAGTCTAAAAAAAGTTGGGAACCACTTCTTTATATCGCATTCATACACTGATGGTACACACATCAGAGGCAGTGAAAGGTACGTCTTGCCCAGGGACACTTTGACATGTGACTGCATAGTGGTGGAATGGAACCCCCAACTCTCTCATTAGAGGACAGCTGCACCTCCTTTAGTTTAAACAGTTCAATTTCAGGTTAATTAAAAACATATTGTATTGTACTTTCTACTTTACTGCCATGCTTTAAATATATGCCAAACCAAACACCTAAAATAAGCCTTTACTGTAAAAAGCCATTCAATCCATTATTTCATCTCAACTCTGATTTTCATTGTTTAATTTACCCACTCGTTCCTGTTATATGCTCAGTTATATATCCCGACCTTTTCCCCACTAAAGTCTACTCGGTTAATCAGATTAGTTTATCTTAAAAAGTTAGTTTTGCTTCATGAGGACAACTCGATGTGTGCATAAATAGGTTTGAATAAATAAAACCAGTTTTATTGCTTTCTTCCCTCTACAGAGAGATCAATAGACCCATTCAGTGTTTATAAACAAAGACGGCTGCGCGCGCATCGTGGTAACGGAAGTATGGCGGCTAGTGGTGTATTGTCAAGCTACGCTAGCGGATTATCCGCAAAAGATCAAGAAGCCTACTT
>JARVGW010000194.1:1750920-1771016 GCA_031762495.1 Anablepsoides rubrolineatus
AGTACTGTATTGAACGGTTCGATACGGGTACATGTATTGTTGCACCCCTAATATATATATATATATATATATATATAAATGAATTCTAACGAACAGGAAGATAAATTCTTCCTGCTCGTTGATGATATCAATAAAAAACATAATAATTTGTTGGAACAGCAAATTTATCTTTTTGTGGGTTTACCCAACATAAGGTTGTCAAAATCAAGCTAGCATAACTGATCTACTTTCTGCATCTCCGACATTTAAAATATATATATATATATATTTTAATGACCTGTAAAATGTGATAACCTTGATCTTGTTGTTGTAGTGTTTACAATTTATCTTTTTGATATTCCTTGAGTGACTGTCTGCTGCATCTCATTTTTACTACCATTCATGGATGTTCTCGAGTCAAAACTCAATGCAGGGTAATGGCACCTGTGCGGTGCACAATAAAGTCACGTGATGTCCAATCCAGTAATATAGATCAATGGGTAAGACATCAGTCTGTTGTACTGAACACACAGAAGACAAACAGGACCATTTGAAGTGCATTCTGCAGGTAAAAGCAGCAGTGGCTTTATTGAGGGCATATACGTTCATGAAAATCCATTCATATATTTGTGGATCTACTGACTTCATGGAGAAAATGTCCCTTTTCTTCATTATTTGTCCTAAATTGCCCCATGCTGTTTATAACTTTTATGGCATATGGTTTCATATTTCACTATTTTGCTGAAAAACAGTATTCAGCTAAGCTTTTACCAAACAAGGTTAATTGAGAGGTCAGGTTTTCCTTCTCCTTCAGCATCTAATGTGCATAAGATGGCTTTGCTTCTCAATAAACACTCTGAATCTCTCATCATTATCGTCTCATCATTGGCTGGCTGGAGCTTTTTATGGTTTCACACTTTGGGTTTTTATCACTTTACACCACTGAGTAGTTTGAGGGACCATCAGAAGGTTAAGGTTTATTTATCAGTCCTGCAATTGTAAATCACACTGAATTCTCTTGTCCTGTGGCTAATGCTGCCACAAAAAATGCTCAGTGAAAATTAATTGTTTTAACATGTTCCAGAAAGAGCAAAATAAAGTGTAAAAAAAAAAGACGGCGACAACACAGTAATCACAGAGCAAAGCTGAGAGGTCCAGACTAACAGCAGGAAAGTCTGATGTTAACACAGACCTGTTTGTCATCGAGCTTTAAATACAGAGCTCACAGGACAGCTGCGTGTGTGTGTGTCTGTGTGTGTTTGAAGGAGAAGGTAAAGATGGGTTTGATGTGTGTGTGTAATGGTTCTGGCAGAGGTTCTGCCTTGCTGCAACTCATTTACTCCCACCCATGCCAGACACACAGCTTGCTTACATTCACCTGCTTCACAGACACACACTAAACACATGCACAGTGAACACACACACACACACAGTGAACACACACGCAAACATCTGGCACCATTTGGAGAGCCATCATCAGTTTGCTGTCACTCAACGTCTGCACACGGCAGAGGAGGAGGTCATTGTAACTTTGTGTGTGTGTGTGTGTAAATTGTATATCTTACTCAGTCGCACACAATCATTGTGTTACATTACTCTTTTTTTTTAGCATGAAATAACTTAGCACAGCTAATTATGGTAGAAAAATAAACATTTAAACAGACAGGAACAAGGTAAGAACTATTTGAATCAACAAGAGTCAATACCTGAAAATGATTATCTGGTGTTTTATTATTATTTTTTTTTACTTTAACAGTTGCAACGTTCTGTTTGTTTAAGTGAAGTGGGGCAAGAATTGAGACTTGTACTGAAACCAGCCTGTGAGGTGCTGGTTCCCCTCTTGCCTTCAACATTTGGTTTTTTGTCTGCAACTAGATTTTATGGCCAACTTTAGATGCACAAATGAACGAAAAACCTTAAGTAACCTAAATATTGTTAAAAATACAAACCTGTGACAGTGGGTAGGTTTAGGACCATAGTGTAAATGATCAGGGTTAGGATATAAAATTTCCAAAAAATGAATGGATGTCAATGGAAAGTCCCCACAAGGATAGAGAGACATAGTAGGTGTGTGTGTGTGTGTGTGTGTGTGTGTAGCTAGCAGAGCTGCTAATGTTTGGAGCTCCTGTTCTGCCTCTCTCCTTCCCACCTTGTTTTTTTTTTTTTTTCTGTGTTGACAAGCGAGGCTGGCAGGGAAAGAGTGGAGCAGATGATTGCATCCACACCAGTGCACATTCACAATGAAGCAGGCAAAGAGGAAGATTCACGAACTGTCAGCCAGAGTCTTCATACTTGTTAACTGCAGTGACTGCAGCTACGTGCCTCCGTTTGAGCAATGTTATGAAAAGAAACTAGACACGATGGGAGCCTTTTGCGCTCCAGTGTCGTTCTAAAACGCATTTGCTGGAACATGATGCAGATTTTTTCTTTTAGGTTTTTGGCTTCAGGTGGGTTTAAAACATGTCATTCCTGTGTTTTTGTATAGCATAAAACCTAGAAACAAGAAATTCACATGTTATATCAAATGACCCTCTGTAATTCTATAAGCTATTTATTCTTGTTTAAATCTGTATTAAAAAGACATGACAGGTGGAACAAACAAATATACGCCCCCCCCCCCACCTCCTCTCTCTCACACACACACACACATACACACACACACACACAGAAAGACCTCAGTAGTTTAAAATGATGGTGATAAAAACTATGCATGTGTAATTTTTAGCACTGAACGCCAGATGAAACTTTCTACTGCACTGAAGCTTTTCACTGCTCCCTCCTGATCAAAAACGTTTGAGTCAATATGTGTCAGAGGTTGACCGATAGGAGTTTTTTATGACCAATGTCAGATTTTACAAATCAGGGCAGCTGATGGCAGATATTCAACACAGATTTCAGTTTTTTTTTTTTTCACACGCTTAGACAAAATGGCATTTTCATTAATTACATAAAAAATAAACGGAAATTACTTAATTTAAATAAACGAAGTTTCAAAGAACTTGTACACTTAAAAGAACATTCATACAGAAAGTTTAAACTGTGGGCTACAGTAAGCTGGTTGTAGCTACAAACAATTAGCTGATATCTGATTTTTTGAAATTTGCCAATATCAGCTGAAATATAACAAGAAGAGGGGTGTGTCCTCTAGGCTTTCAGAAAAGGCCCAATGAGCTAATTTGAAATGTTGCATTTCAATTTTCTATTTCATTTATATGTTATATAATATACAGTGGTTATATACTTATGTTAAATGTTTTATATATATATTTATATATATATATTTATATATATTTTTTTTTTTTTTTTTTTTGTAAAATCCTTCTTAATAATCACCTGATCAGATTTTTTTTAATCTATGGTTATATCTCGAGGCAGTAACGTGTCTGAAGTAGAGCTTTCTCACTGGTCAGGACAGAAGGCTCAACAGAGTCAGAGTCTCTGCAAGACGAGTGTGTTCAGTAACTGACAGGAAAATGAACCAATCACAAGGTCGATGTAGAGTGGGTCCCACCAAAATAAAAGTTTTGCTAAACGCCTGTGAGCTGTGCTGTGATATTGTCAGTTCTGTGTCCAAAGGAGACAAACATTGTGGCTAGCTAAGCTTGTTAGCATTGCTTTTTTCAAGGCGATCGTTTGCAGAGAACAAGATTAGGTTTATAAAGGAAGATAAAAATTAGGCAAAATTTACAACATTTTTGCTATGAGAGTTATTAAAACAAGACTGATATACAGTATGCTGATAACACTACAACCTAATCTAACCTAGTGTTTAAAAATTTGTCTGTAACCCACAGAACTTACAGATGTAAAATTTCCTCATGTAATGAAAACAATCTGGATCAGTGACATTCATAAACCTTATTGGGATAGTCTCTGTTTATATTTAGAATATGTAATACATAGAGTTTTTAAAAAAATGTAGCCGTTCTGTAAAAAGGTGGTATTTCTTTGCTTAAATAATTAGTTCAGAGAAGTCTGAAAGCGACTGTTCTGAACCTGTTTGTTGTCTTGAGTTTTAGTCTAAAAATTTGAGGCCCGGTAAATGAAAAAGGATAATATCTGCAGAGTGAGAGTGGTAGATTGGCTTACTGTGGTCCCCGCATTCTCTTCCAAAATATCATCTCTCACTTCTGCTGCGACTGCCTCCATGATTGAATTACAGAACAGATGGGGAGACGGAGAGACGGAGTGAGAGGGAGCGGAGGATGGATATTTTTGCTTTGAGGAAAACATTGTATGGAGATACAGCTGAGTGATGGATTGAGGGGCGGGGGGGTATCTTCATATCGGTGCAGATGTTTGCTGATGAACAGGAGGGGGGGATGAAATACTGCAAATGATAAAGGAGAGAACAAGATGATGAAACATAAAGACAACACAAAGACCAGTCCAACTTTAAGCTGCCTTTGGCCGTTCAAAAGTCACAGCCACTTCCCACCCAGACATGAGTATTCAGAACCAAAAGAGCCATTAGGTGGAACTCATCTGCTGCTGCACTAAGCTTTAAATGTATAACAAATGTCTTGAGATGTCATGATATTCTCCAAACCAAAATTGCACCAGAGGTGGACTGGCTTCAACCGCAGAGGCCTCTTTGGTCCATTCAGAAATAACCCAAAGGCAGTCAGGAGGCGTCTAAATCCTGGCTTGAAGTGTTTGTCATCACTCACATCACTAAGATTTGTATTGCAGATAAACACATACACATGCACAATTCATTTGTACAAAAGAAAAAACAATATTCACAAAGTTGAACAGGAACAGGCCAAGTCATAGAGGAGATGATGGGAAGTCAGGAGCAAAAGGAAAATGAGTGGAAAGAAAACAATTGGAAAGGAGTTAGGAAAGTAAAAAAAAGAAATGAGAAAATGAGTGAAACCAAAGTAAAAAATACAGAATAGGAAAGACAGAGAAGGTTTTAAATAAAGACAAATCAGTAAAGTCAATATAACCATGTAGGGTGGAAATCATGAAAAACAGGAGCAAACAGTGGAGGGAGCAACAAGAGGAAGTTAAACTGGTGGTGTTGATGGAAAGGTGATAATTAAAAGGAAAGAAAAGAATAAGGTTAAGACAGAAATTTGATGGAAGTTCAAGTTACAATGGGACAGAATTAGCCAAAAACTGAAACATCTTTAATGAAACGTTTCATCTCTCCTCCAAGAGGAGACAAACAGCATATAGACAAAAAAAATGCATAAACAATGATAAGGTGTAAAAAAGAAAACCCTCTAACTAGAAAACTTGTCTGGATTAAAACAGTTTCAGCTGCTTTTTAAAAGACTGTGTTGTAAAAACAATAGTTCATTTGTTGCACCTGCTTTGGTTTTAAATAGAGTCTGAGGAACCCCTAACAGTTCACTAACAGGACCTAAGGGCCCAAGTTAAAACTTAAGCCTTATACAGTTTATAAATATTCTCAGCTGTGTTTGTCAGCCAGCCTCTGCTGCTATGCGGGTCATAATAAAAAAAATAAAAACGGAGAAGTAAATTATGACACGTGTCATATGCTACCTGTGTGTTTTGCCTTTTATAGTTTTCTGTACGGTTTCCAGTGCAGCCTTTGGAATTCTCCCTGCTTTCTTTTGTATCTGAACTGAAAAAGGTTCTCATCAAAAATAGAGTTTTTTTTTTTCACCTGTCCTCACATAAAACACTGTACACATATAAAATTGCACTGAAGTTTCTGCTACTTATTTTTAGGAGCTGTTTACAACTTCTAGTTTTTTAGCACATCAACAAGTTTTCTGAAGCATAATTTCCACTTTTTTTCAGTCTTTTTAAGAGTGCTGCCAGGGAGTGAGAGACACAGGTGTGTGGTTACCATGTGCTCCACTGGTAGCAGTCCAACATTTTGTTTGATCTTGGTTCCCTCACTTCTTATACAGTTTATGCTTCAAATTGAGGGCATTTTTTGTCAGCTTAGACTATTTAAAAATAAAAGTCCCAAATTCCTTTTGGGCTTTACAGAAGAAAGTTGCGGTTTTATTATTGTTATTAACCTTTATTTAACCAGGCAAATCCCATTGAGATCATAGATCTCTATTGCAAGGTGGTTGTGAACATGAGGAGAACCTGCAAACTCTGCACAGAAAGATTTCGGGTCTGAAGTGTAGATTGAACCCAGGGCCTACTGACAATTTTATTTTATTTCTTTTCAAAATTGTTGGAATTTTGAGCTTTGGTACCATTCAAATTTCCTCTGGAAAATTTTCCTTTTGATCCTGGTGTAGCTACAGGGGGCCGATTATCAGCAAGAGCGAAGGGGGACTTGAGTGGCTTAGTCTGGATATAAAAACCACCCATAAAATAAGTGAGGTGATAGGCTGGGACCTTACCAGTTCAATCTGTGCTCATTATAAGAGCAGCATTAACCACCTACTGCTCTGGCTTACACACACTTTAACACACACACACACAAACAGCACTCCCCCACCATGATACGACTGGCACAGGGAGGTACAGACTCTGAAATACTTGTTGCAACTTAAGGGTAAAGTCAAACATGCAGATACTCTCTCTCACACTGATTCTCAAAGGGAACCAGAGCAGAAGGCTGAATCTTGTCTTTGTGCTGGGAACAAAGTATCTGTGTGCAGCATGTGAAGGTGTGTGTTTTGTCAAGAGCTGCTGCAGAGTTCGACTTCACTGCCTGGCAGAATATTCCCACTCACACCCTGAGTTCATAAGTCTGAGTGTGTTCTCACTGCTGCATATTAATGTCTGAGCAGCTGAAGGCAGGAAATGAAACTTCATTTCCTTCTGAGTCTAAACTCACACCAACATGGTTCAGACAAAGTTTTACTGTCCCCAACAGGAGAGCCACCCTGCCCTCAGTGAATGCATTTAGCGTCGCCCTGGGACGTTCCTAATGAATGCTGGTGTTCTGCTGCCATGCAGGCAGCCACTAAAAACAGGCCTGTGACACACTTTGGGTGCCTGCTCCAGGCTTGGGAAAAAGGAGGCGTCTCTGACACACCCTCGGGACATTAATACATGTGAGAATGTTGTGAGGAGGAAAGTGGGTGTGTGTGTGAGCTAATGGTAGTGGAGTCTTGTTTTTGAACAGGGCAGGCTTTTCTTGTATGAACTGTGGAAAACTCTTTCAGCAAAACTGGAATAAACTATACAATAAAACTAAAAGAAGGACTGATTTTCAAGAAGCATACACAAAAAATTCCCATTCCTCATACAGGGATACATGGTAAAGGCCTGTTTGAGTCTTTGACACACAGGAACAACTTTACTGCTACTTATGCTCTTTCTAAGGACCCTCTGAGGTTTTTAGCCCCACCGTGGAGTCGCTATAGGAACCCTATAGGTTTGCTTTTGCACCACCAGGACAGTGCTATGATTGTGCGGGTCTTGGTCAACATTAATCCTGCTGTGTCCCGATGCCACAACAATCAATGTTCAAAACACTGTGTTGTGACTCTTTGGTTTAAATATGGCCTGCTGCTCAAGGCGAAGGTCCGATAATGTGTTTGTGTATGTGTGTAGCAAAATATCTCATGGATGAAACGTTTAGAAAGTCATCATTGGAATCAGTTTAGTTTAAGATTGTTGCTCAAGAAGGAGTTAAACCTTTATTGAAAAGGAGGAAGTATCCAAAACAGAACTCTTACCTCTGTCCAACATACTTTTGAAGATTTGATAACGTTTTTTTAGATGATTAGAAACATTTTCAAAATTCTACAAACATAGCTGCTTTCATATAGATTCACAGACACTGTTGTCAGGAATGATGCATCTCTAAAAGTTGTTTCTATGTATGAGCTGCAAAACATCTGGTTGTTTCATCACACATCACCTGTGTGTGTTTATATGTGTGTGTGTGTGTGTGTGTCCTCATACAGCAGCCAGGGATCAGAGTCGAGAAGGGACTGACCAGCAGGACAGATGTTGAGTCGGATCTACAGTGTTTGTGTGTGTGTTGGTGTGTGTGTACATGTTTTTGCTACCTGGCGGAGACAATTTTTGGCCATTTTCCTGGTACAAAGCCTGGTGGGGAGCCACTGTTCCTAATGGGGACAAAAGCTTGGTCCCTATTGGCATAAATACCATTTTTGGGTCAGGGGTTCAGGTTAGGATCAAGGTATGAATTGCGTTTAGTTTAGTTTTAGGGTCAGGTAAGTACCTGTGAGGTTAGTTTTAGGGTAAAAGGTCAGGGTTATGCTGTAGAAATCACCAGTAAATAAATGGAAGTCAGTGCAAAGTCCCCATGAGGATAGAAGAACAAACGTGTGTGTGTGTGTGAGCTGCAATGCTTGAACAGATGGTTTGTGTTGGCTCTCTGCCCAAGATTTCATGTAACATACCTGACCTTTAATACTTCACACGTGTTTACAGTTTGTGCTAATTGCATGAAAGTGTTGGCTAAAAAAAAATCTGTCGTTACTAACCCAAGATAAACCCTCATGTCAAACTTTTTCTGCCATTTTGTCATTTTCTGATGCTCACTCCTCAGTCTGCTCTGGCTAGATTTTGTTTTCCATCTCATAAAATCTGGCTGTAATATATCACACTGATCTTTTCAGACCATTGAAACAATAAAAGTTGAGTGCCTGTGAGTGCAATACAGCCAAATTGAAACAAATAGGATTTTAGAATTTGATCATATCTTAGCTTAAGCAAAAAAAAGACCTATTTTTAAGGAAAAAAACAGACTCATAGACTGCAGGTAAACTAATTTCTGACTTAAGCATAGCTGACAGTAAAGCTGCAAGGCTGTGAAGGGTTTTCAACTCTTGTAAAAACTACAGTCAGTTCATGTAAAAAGGTGTTTTGTTACTTTACATTTTTTTTATATAGAATTCAATGTGTTTTTTGCAGCACAAATAAAAGCAGCAGCTATCTGAAGTAATTTTGGTGCAACCTGGGGCCTGTCCTGTAGGAATATTTTAATATTTCTGCCAGTATAACCGTGGCATTGTAAAGGTTTATTTAATAATATTTATATGAACTGCTCTTAAATATTTGAGGGTGGAGTTGTTTTAAAACAGTAGAAATCTACTTTGTTCTTGGTCTGGATAGGACTAGCCATTAGCTTGTTAATCACATCAAAATTAAACTTTGGTTCTTTTATATACAGTGTAAGCTCCGCTCAGAAGGTGTTGTCACAGATATAATACATTTGAATTGTGACAGAATGTTGTCTCTCATTCACTGAGGAGTTTTTTGCGTTTTTAATTGGTGGGAAACGTTTTGTCCAGGAAAACAAGCTTGAACCAATTTACTTTTCCAGCCGATCACTGTCCTGTTCATCACTTGTCAGGGATGAAGCGTCAGCTACAAACAGAAGCATTGTTACATTTGGAAGTAAAGATACAGATGCTTTTGTTTAGAACACAAACAATGAGGTCCAGAAGATTACAAAAGCTCTGATTTTTTTCATTGTGCCATTTTAATAGTTTAAATATACTGCAGCCATATTGTCATCAGTTTCCAGGAGGACAATCTTGAAATGTTTAAAAGAGCTATCATCAGATTATTTTTATTTACATGAAATACATTTAAGTCTTACTAGAAGATAATAAACAACAGTAGAAATTGATGCGGTTCCTTCTTCTTTGGTACTTAGTCACTGGCTTGACAGTTTTTTAATGCATCTTTTAAGAACTGCTAACTTCTGGTCAAATGTCTCATCCACCTACATGTCAGTATTTACTGGTGTGAAGCCAAAGTGAAATTGTATCTTATGTTTGACTCCAGCTGTTTATCTTTGAAATTCTTCAATTTGCTCGAATTAAATGAAATTTTACTGGAATTAAAAGACAACTTTGACCACATGAGTACTAAAGTGACACCAAATCCATTCAGAAATTATAATCACAGTTAGTTAGTTATTTGGGTTTGACTTTGTGAGCTGATTTCAGACAGCTCTTATCTACCTGCTGATATTGATATTTGTACATAAATTTTTCTACTGGAAGTGTAATGAACTAAAAACACTGTATATAAGACATATATTTAGTTTCTGATGAAACAATCCTGCTGCAGTTTAGTCTTCAGAGTTTTGGTCGTTTAAAGTAGTGGTTTACAAACTTTTTTGCTTCCGGCCCACAAAATAGCAGTTGCAGACACTCGTGACCCCAGATATTACTTGTTCACTTGTGCAAACTTTGCTAACAAATCTGTTAATCATGTGAATAACAGCAATATAAACAAACCTAATAACTACAATACTAATTGTCTTCATTTATGATTATTGTTTTAAAAATTGCAATAATCATGGTGAAAATATTCCATTAGCATTTTGTTTGCATTTAAATTGATGTCTGGAAATTAGCTGGGGACCCTCACTTGATGTTTTGTGATCCACAAAAGGGTCCCAATCCCAACTTTGGGAACCACTGGTATAAAGTGTCCTACTGTAGAAAAAAATGGATTCATTTGCTGAGTGACAGAAAGCTTAAATACGGCAGCTCATTATAATGTTGAACACCATTTGGCTGCAGAAACATAAAATTTTTACTAATAAGCACAGGTAGCAATTCTAAATATAAAAGCAGTGTCTGTGTCAGTAAATAAAGCCTACATTTGTTTTCATCAGGCTGCCGACATTTCTTAATTCCAACGCGTCCCATGAGTGACAGAAGTTGAAAGCTCAAAGGGATAAAACAGAATAAGTTCTGTGTAATCCATTCTGTTTTCTGCTGCGTGAAGTCTTCATTCTCTGTGAATGTACTTTAATGGAATCCTTCATTAGATTTTCCTCCATAAAAATCAGTTTTTTTAAATAGCCTACAGGTAGTACACACTGTTAACTTCAGGTCTTCTTCATTCACTCTGTAAAAAGGTGTCTACACAGAGACATTCTCTTACCAAAACAAAAAACTGATTTTTAAGCGTTGACAAACTGACAGACAATTATAGCCATTCAAGCTGAAAATTATCCAGTTCTGATCATGAACCAATTCCATGCTTCATTTCTAATCTCTATTATTTAAATTCCACAAATATGATAGTGTCTCACCAGGAAAAAACTGCCTTATCTATCAGCCTCCAGCCAGTATATACAAGCAGTAGATGGTAGTGCCACTGAAACATGTAACTGTGCACCTCTTCCAAGGCCACGTTTCTGAAAAACAGCCATTGGTAGGAAAGTGATTGTATGCGTAAACCCCCTACACTTACTGTGCAATCATTTGACCTCAAGTATAATTTCTGCTCTAAGCTTTTAGCTTTAACTTGTGATATTTCTTACATGTGTACATTATATGTGCTACAAACTGTTTACAGTCAAAGTATCTGCTATCAGAGGTAAGTGGCTGTAAAAGCATCTATAGTTAGTTTGTGTTTGTTATCTTTTGGCTGCTCCTCAATGCAGGGATTGCCATAGAAAGCCAACTGAATGAAAGATTTGGCAATTGTTTTATGCAGGACACTCTTCCTGATGCAACCTGGGCTCAAACCTGCAGTCCCAGCATCTAGAGTTAGTACATTTGATAAACAAGTCCACATAAAAGAGAGACATTAATTTAGTACGTTCATTGCCTTCAGTCAACTCAAAAGTTTTCACATGTTGTTTGGGGTCTCTCTGCCTTACTTGGAGCAATATTTTCTGGTCAGATTTATTTTCCAGGATGCCTGAGCCATTTTTTTTTTTACGATATGTGGAAATGGTTGCAGATAATCAGTGAACTTGTGTTTGGAAGACTTTCAGATCCTCTCAACCACGTCTTTCCAGCAGCTGGGAAAACTTGAGTTTATTAAGTGACCGTGACGGTTCCTTCCTCCCTAATGAAAGAAAAGCTGTAAGAAGAACAAGAAAACTCGTCAAGAATCAAGCCGATCTAATGGAAATGACAGAGGAATCAAAAAAATGGAAAGTTGGCTACAAATACCAGACTTTATATTGAAATACTGTACATCCGTTTTATAAGTCATCACAGTCCACGTGCTAAGACATGTGATCTATTGCAAACATACATTTAGACAGAACATCTCAAGGAGATGGTGGGGTGGAAACATGTCATTTTTGCATCACTGAAGGCAGAGGCAAAGTCTGTTTTAGAATGTGGGCAGATAGTCTGAACCCTCTACAGTATGCAAAGAGTGGGTATAAACATATACCCACTTTTTGGGTATGAATATTAGCTGAGGGAAACTGGTGCAGTTTGTTTTCTGTTGGCTGCATAGCTACATACTGGTCAAAGTGCTGACTCTGACCCATAATCTTTGATGAAAACAATTGGCTCATGAACATAAAAAACAAATAATATAACAAAGGGTAAAAATGGGCCTCATCTGATATGAGTCTTGGTGCATGCTAGAGAAAAGATTGCAGTTCAATGCTAAGTAAATTAGGCTGGTGGTTTTAATGTTGTGGCTGAAATCAGCAACACAAAAAAATCAAACAAGCTCAACTAAACACTTACGCTCTCCCCCACGCACACACAGAGTGATTAATAACTCTGTACTTATTCCAATCTCATCAGCTTCTGGGATTGATTTCTTCCTCTGCAACCATTTAATTTTCCACAGTCTCTGCAACCCATTCCTCCTCTACCTATCGATCAAACTCTAAATATTTTGTCTCTTTTTTTTTTTTACATTACCAGACTCGTGTCTGTTAATGACCAAGAATAATTGAGTTTTTCATTAGTAACACCAATTTCACTTATTAATTTAAAATATATGGATGAAAACAGCTGTGGTCTGACACAGAAACATACAAAACTGTGTGTGTGTGTCATTGACTTTATGTAGTTTGTTTACAGAGATATTAATCAAATCTTTAGGTTGAATAAATTCCCTAATTTGTGTACATGGTAGCTGTAATTGTTTCATTTAAATGTTGTGAATGAATAACAAATGTATGGAACTTATAGAAATGATTTGATCCTATATTTGTCGGACACCGGTGCTGCACGGGAGTCAATCTACAAAGATCACGTCGCACCAACAGGAAAATGACCAAGCACAACATCCGTATTTTTGGAATAACTAAAAAAAGGCAGACTAATTTTGTTGAAACCTAGCTATATTAATAAATAAATCAGTATATTTATACACAAATGCTGTCAAAATGTATCGTTCAGTTAGGGAAGCAGATGGCAACATGTAGCATGAAGCACATGTACATGGATTTTATTTTGAAATCAGAAGTTTCAAAAAGACGACAGCGATACAGTTTCAGCTGTGTTTGGAGTCTGTCTACCACAGAATTATTTTGCTCTGACTTCACATTTATCACTAGATTTATCTCGCGATCTCGCATTTCCTGAACATGCAGCTCAGACCTCTTTTTTATACTAACATTCAAGTGTAAGGTTGATGCACTAATTTAGTTTCATAGTAAGTTGCTTTGTAACAAAACATTAAAATACATATTCTTACACAGTATATTTATTATTTAATTACAAAGTAACTGTCAATGTCGATGTGTTTATGTTAGCAATGAGCTTAAAGCATTGCATTACAGGCGTAGCTTTATGCTACTGCTATCCCTGCCCCCTGGTATATCTCTACAGGGTCCAATGGTTTCCCTTTTTTTTCTTTACTATATATTTTTTGTTTCTTTCTTGCTGATACTTCACACACACACAGACACACACACACACACGTCCCTGCCTGCCTCATGAATCAGTCTGGCTGGCAGAGTGTTGCTGTCAGGGACCCGGTGAAGGTGATTAGTCATGTTGAACTGGGCCAGGATCTGGACAGCCTGAGCTCTCAACAAAATATCAGAAAATTCCATAACAGCAACCATTTTTTATTTTTATTTTATTTTTTCCACAATAAATCATTGAACATTGGGTGTTATTGCATTGGACATCCTTAAAGGAAGGAATCCCAAACTCGATTCTTATCTAATACATCTTCTATGAGCTGTCCAACATCTGTCCTTCCCTACGGCATGTGAGCATGTGCCAAGGGACTGTTATTTTACTCTGGCGTGACAACATCATTGTGTACGTCTCATAATAGCCTCTTGTAAATAGCTCAGTGTGCATTCATTGTTTTTACGAACCTATGTTTAAAGCTTCATCTTAATGTCTTTATAAACATCTGTGTGTGTTTTCTTTCTCACCGCAGAAACATTCTGACACTTGATAATTGTC
Organism: Anablepsoides rubrolineatus; assembly: GCA_031762495.1. Taxonomy (NCBI): domain Eukaryota; kingdom Metazoa; phylum Chordata; class Actinopteri; order Cyprinodontiformes; family Rivulidae; genus Anablepsoides; species Anablepsoides rubrolineatus. Next base: position 1,764,966 of record JARVGW010000194.1, read on the forward strand.
AGAGGTCGTTTTTGGTTGTCGTAAAGCTAAATCAGCTAAATGACCACAAAGCACACGACCAAAGATTTTCTTATGGTTCTTTTTACCACAAAAGATTTTTGCAGAGGGATGAAAATTACTCATTGTGAACCCAACTTTAACCAATCTTTTGATTGTCTTTGTTGTCATTTTTCTATGTTTTTGTGCTAATTGTTTTTTGTTGTTGCAGTTTAAGTTTATTTATGTTTATCTGATTTAGAAAACTATTCACCACATTTGAAACTCTACCTTTTTATGAATCTTAGTGAATGTGTTTGAGTGGGTGTGATCTCCTCTGTGTGAACCATGTGTTTTTACATACGATCATACAAACATCCGTGTTTTTCTCCTTTGATCCTTCCTTCACAGCATGTTTGTGTCTTACTGCGGGCCAATTAGCCGGTTGTTTTGCAGCACTTCAGCCAATAGGAAGGAAGTAGTGGAAACCCAGAGCCAATGAACGCAGTTGTTTGGATGTTCTGGCTAATAGGCTGCTTGCATGCAGCTGTTCAACACATGGGGAGCATGTGGTTTGGCTCTGCATGCTTGTGTTGGTGTGGCGAACGTGTGTGTCTGTGTGTATAGATGTATGTATGTGTGTATACATGTGCACATGTGTGTGTAGAGTTTGGCCCAGAGCCACTGTGGGCCCCTCCTGCTTCTGGTTTCAGTTTACGCTCACTTTTTTCTTCCACTCATCCCATCATACGCTCTCTCTCTCTCTCTCTCTCTCTCTCTCTCTCTTTGTTTCTTTCTCCCTGTTGCCGGAGCCATTGCCATAGCAACAAGAGGCAGTGTCGGCCAGGAAATTTCTGGATCAACACTGTATTCTCCAATCCTGCACTGCAGGGCCCAATCAGACTCCTCACCCTTTCACTGCGTGTGCCTGTGGGTGTGTTGGTGTGTTTCATCATGGGATTACACTGTAATCTGCCAATACAGATTATCAAAGCAAATTTACTAGCCTACTGGCTATTACACATTAAATACCTTTTTTTTCCTCTCCTTTTGCTGTTTTTCATTGATTTTCTCTAATACATCTTCATCGTCACTTTTTCCTCCACTGTTTTTCTCTTTTTTAAATCAACTCTCACCAGCCCCCACCATTTGTCATTCATTTAAATCTCTGCTCTTCTCACTAAACACACTTGATCTTGAAACTTTATTTGTCTGTCATTCTCTTTGTCTTTTCTTTAACATACTTATCCTCCATCGCGCCATCATTCTTCCCCTTTACCCACTTCTGCGTGCTGCTGTGGTTTGCAAGGCCGAGTGCCAACTTGGGTGGGGGTGTGGAGGGTACACACCAGGTCCAGTTCAGTGGGATTGTACATAAAAATCCTGTTTGTTTGGTTCTTTGACTTATTTGTTTGTTTTCACTGGTTTGATTACAAATATAATCAACTTGAGTTGGGTAAATCAAGTTTTGTGTTTCTGAAATAGCAAATTTCTTTTTTTTTATTTTGTTGTTGGTGATAATAAGTTGTCAGAAAATGTTAAACAGCCCATAATTTGGCAAAACTACTGTTCAGAGCAGAGTATCAACACAAGGCAGACTGCAGCAGCAGACAGGTACAATAAGACTATTGTTCTCCATGTAACTCTACACACAACCACACTTGTATTTCCACCCTTATTAGGACCGTGTATTGAGTTCCAATCATTTCCAGTCCTTTCTGTAGCCTAATCCTGACCCTTATCCCTAAACCTAACCACCCCCAGTAAATAACTAACCCTAACCTTAACTAGTACCAGTATATCACCAACCCTAAAGCCACCATCTCACTTCACTCTGACTATTGATGATAGATCCAAGTCTGACTGTTAATTCGAAAACTTTGTTTGCATGATTTCCTGTTTGCTTGGTTGCAAACACTCAGAATTTAGTGAGACTGCAACAGATAATTAATCTAATTTTATGCAATTTTGAGTCACCAACCTGTCTCCTACAGCTAAGTGAGATACCACCTTAACAAATTCATTTCATTTCAAACCTCTGACCAAATAATAATCGCATGATCTAGTACAGTTATCTTTATGAAGACATTGTATTGACGTCCATTACTTTCTACAGCCTAACCCTGAACCTTTACCCTAAACCTAACCTCACAGATACATACCTGACCCTAAACCTAACCTCAATTCACACCTTACCTAATCCCCATTAATTGCATTTCCCCCCATCATAAGTACCAGTTGGTCCCCACAAGTATGGGTGTATGCCAAAAATGGTCCCCACATTTAGGGAATACTTGCACACACGCACACACAGACCCAGACATCTCATTTCTCAGCAAGTAAAATTACACTGGTGCTCAAACTAGGACATCTCTGGCACTGCATTCATACACACACACACACTTGTTTTTGTCGGTGCATCAGTCTAATGCTTTCCGTTGGTCGGTGCGTGTGAATAGGCGAGATACAAAGAGACATTTAATAGGGTGACAATTCAGAGAGGGGGGGGGAGAATGAAGGGGAAACAGAGCAGTTGGGGGCCTGGTTTCAAAGAGCTGAATGTGCTCTTTAAACTCAGGATATATCATCTTAAAAGCCTGCTTCCGTATCTGTGGTGGTTCCAAAAATTTAAATAAGTCAGTCTTTTATTTCCACATTTCAGACTCTTTGAAAGCTGTCTCTGTTCAAGGCATGGCTTAGAAACTAGCAAAACAAAAAATATCCTTCAACAAATTAAAATAGCTGAAACTGTTGACGTCTGATATATTTTGAAAGGTAATATATTTTTTGTGGTTTTATTAACTCAGAGCCACATTAATGTTTCTTTAGTGCAGTTATGCAATTTATTGCTTTCTAATTATATTCAAGCTTTGCCAACTTCCATTCAAAATACTAGGTTATTTACCTCTGTTAGGTTTCAAAAATGATCAGAAATTATTAACATGCCAATAATATAGAGTTTGATATGCCTTCCGAAATGCATTTATTATTTATTTACTTTTGGCTAATGAGCCCTTTGTGAATTCTATGTGTCTGACAAATAAATAGGTCCAAACTTGTTATGATTAGTATTTTCCTTTAAACTTAGAAATCAAACTGCAGATTACTGACAAAGACCAAACTAGAAATAACATAGTTCCGAAGCTCTTCACCTCTATTCCTGGGCTTCTGTTTGACATTTTTAAGGTAACAGATTTAACTTCAGGACCATTTTTACCCATAATACATGACTGCAGCATCACTTGAATTGATTCCTTTATGGGTCAACACTGTTTCGTCAGCAAGATAGGGAAAAATCTGTCATAATTTTTTGGTGTGATTAATCGTCAACAATCAATTGAAACCACAGCTCTTGAGGTTCCAGATACCTGGACCATAAGGGCTTATGCAAAAAAATGCTGAACTCGGGATTGAACCCCGGCTGGGCCGTGCAGTACAAAAAGAGTTATTTTGTTTCTCACCTCTGCCCACATTGAACCCACATCATCCCACTTTGAAAACTTACTAGAAAATTATGATTTAATTGACTGAACTATACTTCTGTTTGTACCGGTTTTTAAATAATTCTTGTTTATTAGCATTTTTTTTTATGTGTATATTTTGGGCTGCTGTCTTGGATATTTTCTTTCATAGGAGAGCTTCCATGTATGTATCATTATACATACATTATATGTCATTAAACTCTTACCCTTCACTAAACTTAAATGGTTTTAAGACAGCAGCAACAATGCAGTTATTTCCTTGCTCTTCAACAGATCTTCAAATTTTTCAGAAGCTTGTTAATCACTCGATCATACAAATCAGATTGTTCAAAGCAGGGTAACATGTAGGTTAATGTTCCTCGAGGACCAGGGTTGGGAAAAACCACTATAGAGCATATAGTGAAGGACAATTAAGTGTCTCAGGTACATAAAGTAAAACAAGAAAAAAAAGCAAATTTTGAGTGCTAAAAACAGCAGAATCATGATTGCCATGACTTGAGTCCCATGTATTGTAACCTGTAGCTGCATAAGTGTTCATATGGAGTGTGGTGAAGGTGCAGGAGAGCATCTTGGGACACAGAACAATCTATTTGAGTACTATGAGTGTAGCAGCTTTCTAATTACTTTCACTCTAACATAATCCAGCCATGTTCTACAAGGTCATATAGGTTGTGGAGAGCATATTGGTATCATCATCCAATGTGAAGTGGATCGTACAGCTTCCCCTTTGAGTTCTTTGGAGGTGAAACACCAACCTTGACTTACTTGTATGTTTATATTTTTTCCTATTAATTGTCTCACTCACTGTGTAATTCTGTCTGAAAGTAAATCTATATCACTAAATGAAGGGCCGCTGCTGACTCTGCATTGTATGAGTTCATCACACCCCCTGATGGAATCCACACACATTATTCTCACAAGCCATCACATCACCTCTCCCACAAAGACAGACTGTATAAGATGCATGTTTGTACTCTACATTTGTTTTAAACATTTGGTTTGTTATATGGCAATTACGTTAATTATGACAATTGTTATTGCTGTGTTGGAGTTACTCAGGCTGGCCTCTCACGACTGCAGTTAGTTCAGAACGCTGCAGCACGCCTTTTAACACGAACAAAAAAAGCGTGATCATATCTCCCCGGTGCTGGTTTCCCTTCATGGCTCCCTGTTTCTTTTACAATAGATTTTAAAGTTTTATTGCTGACCTACAAGGCCCTGAATGGACCGACTCCTCAATATCTGTCAGACCTCCTGCAGCCCTATGTGCCTCCCAGATCTCTTAGATCCAGTGATCATTTGTTCTTGGCTGTCCAGTGGTCCAGACTGGTCCACAGAGGTGATCGGGCCTTTTCAGTTGTGGCTCTTAAACTGTGGAACCAGCTGTCCCTTCATATTAGACAGGCTATAACTCTTGGTGTTTTTAAGTCTCACCTTAAAACACACCTGTTTTCCAGAGCTTTTAATTCAGCATGAGAGTTGGCTATTTCCACTTTTAAAGTTTTTTTTTGGTTCTCTGTTTATATGTATTTTTTAATTGTTCTTAACTTTGTATTCTGTTTTTGTTTTTCTTCTAGTTGTAACATGTGAAGCACTTTGGCCAACGGCAGTTGTCTTTAAATGTGCTATATAAATAAAGTTGATTTGACTTGGCTATTGGTCTTAGCTGAGTGCATAAGTGAAGTGAAAGGAATAGGGCAGTAATGTAGAAGCCTGTTCTTGTGTTTGTTGGATTAGGTTCAGTTCAGACCAGGGAGGGTTCTGTCTGTGGAATTGGCTTCCTGTGATTGTAAATTTATCCTCTCTGTCTGTAATGAATGTCTGAGTGAGACTGAGAGTTCAAGATCTGTCGACAATATTTCAGAGCAGCAGATTAAACTCTTGACCTGAATCATTTTCATTTATGAGATTTCAGGTCTCTGTCCCCTATAGCACCTCTTTCAAACTATGTTTTAAGTTTGTTTCAATAAAGGTACATTCTATAAGGTAAAGTGTCCCCTAGATATGAAAAATTAGAATGTCTACCATTATTTGCTTTAAACCATTTCACCAAATCAAATAATAGTTGTTTTCATATAACCTGTCACAAGTGAGGGGATATTAATATGGAAAGCGCAATATTATTGTTATTTTTCTTGCAATACAATTAGGATTTGATCCTGGCAAGTAAAATAGTAAAAAATGGTTATTAAACTGGACTTATAAAGCTTTTTATCAAGTCCCGTTGGACATCAAAGCACTTTACACTACAGTCATTCACACACTGATGGTGGTAAGCTACATTGTAGCCACAGCTACCTTGGGGCACACTGACACACGTGGGGCTGCCATGCACGGGCTCCACCGGAGCCTCTGACCCAACACATTCTCACTTCTGACTTGTCACATATTGAAGCTTGACCAGATTCCCTCTGCGTCCAGTTTTGACGCTTCGGTTAACCCCCTTGCGTCAGTTATTGATGCATGGGGCTTTTCTAAGTTCACGTCGCACAGGGTCTTGGGGTTGGGTTTGGGTTTGTAAGAAAAATCTGTGTTGTTCAAAATGGTATGTCTGAATAAACAGGAATCTGGGATTTCTTCTTTAAAGCTTTAT
>JARVGW010000194.1:1771228-1783284 GCA_031762495.1 Anablepsoides rubrolineatus
TAAATGAAAGAACACATGATAAGACACACACCAACTCTATGTCTGCTTTAAACTTACAGCTGAAATGATCAGACAGTGTAAAATACAATACTGCATCTAACATTCAGTTAATGTTACAAAATTTCCTTCAGGTTAGTTAATATTAGGGATCAGGGTTACTGGTTAATTTTAGGTAGTGAGGTCAGGGATAGGATGTCTAGGGCTAATAGAAGTTGAGTTTAGGGTTTGGGACATATAGTTTTTGAGCATTTTCTACACTTTTCAAACATATGACAATGGGCTTCTCCTCCTTATTCTCATCTCGTCAATGACTGATGCGACAGGGTTACCTGACGTTTAAAACCCAGACGCAGCGGGAACCTTGGACAAGTGTCAATCAGGTACGAGTTGGGAGTGACAATGACCTGCTCTGACCAACATCATAGGCAAGGCTGGTGATGTGTCTTGCCCAAGGATACAACAACTAAGCCGGCTGAAACGGGTGATCTAACTGGCAACCCACCGGTTACAGGACGGTAACCCCCTCCCCCTAACCCCGACTACCACAACCGTAGGTAGTATGTATTTATACTTCATTGCTTCTTGTGAGGACACTGAACATATAAATGAGAAAAACTTTAAAAAGTTGACCTTTTTAAAAAGATAAACAGAAAGGAGACAGATGATGAGATGCTCCAACATTTTAACTTTTCATTTTGTATTCTTAGTTTTGTCTTGGTGTCATCCAGGATATGTGTGTTTGTGTTTTATTTAAAGACAATTTGGATTCTTTTCTTGTTGTTTTTTTGTAGAGTTTTTAATTCTCATCCAAGGAGTTTTCTCAAATCAAAGAACATAAGACAGAGAAGATGGACAGGTGTGAAAGAAGCTGTGTATGCAAAATGAGAAACACCAACAGAGGAGGACGTTTCAACTTCCTAAAACTTCTTAATCTTAATCTTATCTTAAAAACAAGCAATAACTTGTAAAATAGTTGGCAGAAAATGTGATGTCATTCTAAAATTGGTTTGCAAATTAAACAGTTATCTCAAAACTATAGTATTTGTGATATTTTTAGTGTTCTATGTCATGTTTTACTGTAAGACACCATTCCTGCCTATAATCTATAAACAATTCAACATGAAGAAAAGTTTTGGGGAAAAAATGCTTTTGAAGATCCTGGTATAAATTTAAACATCCTTACAGACTGTCCTAAGCCTGCTTCCTGGACTGTATCATCCAGATCTGGAGACAATCACAGTATTTATGTTTAAATGCAACACGTGGCTGCACAGAAGAAGGATTAATGTAGAGTCGATACATCAGTGAATGAATGCTTTAATCTGAACTTTTCATCTTATCTGCAGCTTTTCCACTTTTATTCATTGAAGTGCTCCTCCATTTTTCCTTCCTCAATCTTCATCTGTCTGTTCATGTCCTTGTTTCCCAGCAGACAGACAGAAATAGCTCTGTGTGCAGCAGCAGTCGATTGGAATAGATCCATTGCGGGGTCTCACTACACACACACACACACACACACGTTTACACACACACGTTCACACTCAGGGTTAGATTTTCACCCTGGGCGTTCTGACATTTGCACTTAAAGATGGCTGCACCATCTTGCAGATCGAATGGTTCCTGAAGTTAGTGTTTTTTCTTTTTCTCGCATGTTTTGTAATAATTTTAAAACCATTTTTTTTTCTATTTTAAGATCCTCTTTTCTAACATAGATGTTATTTTAGCTTTCTAATATTTGGTATAAATTACTGCTGGAGATAGACACCAGCTGCCCCTCAACCTGCAAAGGAAAATGAGTAGATAAAAATAGATGGCTGGATGGAAATTGCTCCTTATATGCCTTAAAAACAAAATCATTTTAAGTCTTGATATATATGTATTTTTTTTACAATTTACTACTACATTTATTGCCTACCACCAAAAAGGCAAACGCAGTTAAGTTTAATGGTCCATAACAACTAGTGATAAGCAAATTTTTTTAATGAAATCTACTTAGAACTAAAAAAATGACACCATTTGCCTATTTATTTATGGACTTCAGCTGTTCTAACTTTTGGCACTAACATGCTGTGTAGCTTCATAAGATTGCTTAACTTAAAATTTATTAACTTAATCATCGTTTTATGTCTTAGCAAAATAAAATGCCTTCATTTTCACTTAAGAATAAACATATGTTGAACCAAAAGGCAAAATGACACTATTAAAAACAAAATGATTAAAGTAAAAGTTACAGATGCCCGGAGAGGTAAAATTAGATTTTGGCCTGTTCAGATCCAACATCATTTCCTTGTGTCATATTATCTACATTATTATACAAACTAATATTTGAGTAAACATCTCATTTTCCTGCCGCTCGGTGCTGACTTAATTGAAGTTTGCTCAACTGTACGGCTATCAAAGTCTAATGATAATATATTTGATTAATTCAGTACTCCACTAGTCAATATGGAAAGACACATGCTCACATTCTCCACTGATGCTTGTTTCTCTGATAATGATGTGAATAAATCAGTGGGGGAATTCACTGATGGGTAATTTGTAAATGTAACAATCTGAGCTAGGAACACACAGTCAAACATTAAAAGCCTCAGAAAGATAGAATCATAATCAGAGGAGTCAGCCTGGTTTTAGAGCTAAATTAGGAATCACGTTAGGGAGATGAAACTGATGATCAAATAGTTCAGGGGCTCAGTTGTAAGCATGTGTGTGGTATTTGTATAAATTTTAATTGTACAGCAATCTTCTTTCTGACTTAATGATTTTCTGTCATGAACATCGATTGCCACTATTTTGGTTAAACTAGCTTGACCTTGTAAGTTGGACATGGTGCTACAAAAATAGGAGGCGTTTCAAAGTCTTTGGAGAAAGGCTCCTCTTTCACGCCTTTTCAAAATCAGATGAATAAAAGCAGCAACACCTATAAGTGCTGCAGCAGCTTGAATGAGTTGCTAATTAACTCCTTGGTATCACTTGCTTTTCTTCCTACAAGGTACCACTGACTATACAAAGTTTGTAATTTCAGGTATTGTCCACTGTGTCCACTGTAGAGTGTTTTACGGTGGCCGACATGTGCAAGTGCGCCACAAACAGCTAAATGCGCTGTAATACAAACTTTATTGGCAAAAGTACGCAGGAGCGTAGATAGAGAGGTTATTTTGAAACTTATAATCCTGAAAGGACATACTTGGGTGTACTTCAGTCTGAGCAACGTTGCTCTCAGCAGCAGCTTGAGCAACACATCAGAGCAGCCATGTTTATTTCCACGCCTCTTTTGATTCTGCACTGATCAATGTACTCTGAAAGCACATTTGAGCGTGGTAAGGGAGCGTCTCCACCTGTGACCTAACTAACAGAGAGAATATCAATGATACATTGAGTCCACAGAGAGACATCAAAAACTGTAAATTCAAATTTTGAAAAATTATTTAAAAAATCTCGATTTTTCTGTAACTTGTAAGCATGTCAATGAGCTCTTATTTATTTATGAGCATCTGGTTTAGTGTAGACAAGGAATAAGTCAATGGCTAAGTCTAAATCCAGGGGCTGGGTCCTCCAAAGAATTTGTTGGCCGATTACGTCACATCTAATTTTACTTTCATATCAGTTGATGACCTGTAATAAAGTTCTTTTAAACAGATGTTTTCTTCTAACAGTGTGGAAACAACAGCTCAAGAGTGTCTTAAACCTAAATCCATTGTTTAATTCTGTGTGATGGTTGAGTTATTAGTTTATGGGATTTATTGTGTGCATGTGTTTATGACATGTATGTGCGTGTAGAAAGGGTGGTGTTAATGGCGCTGGCAGCGTGGTTTATGTCCTGGCTCTTTTCCAAAGCCAATTTCCGGCCTGAAAGCAGGAGATAACACAGCCCTGCTCGGAAAGGGAGTATAAGGATGATGGAGAGGGATGCTGGGGAGACAACTTAGGGAAGCAACGGAAGTGGGAATTTACCAACAAGTCGGAGAAGGAATAAGAGGATGATGGTGAGAAAAAAAAGGATGGAGCAGGAAAAGTTAGAAGTAAAATTGAGGAGGAGGATATAAATGATGAAGAGGTCAAGAGGAGAGGAGCAGAGGATGTGAGAAGTGATTGGGGAGTGGAGGACCATTGGCAGATAAAGGAGGAGGAGTTGGGTGATGTGTAGGGGGTGTGCATTATGAGTCATGCCCAGTGAGGCTGCATGGCCACTGGGGATGCTGTTCACTGGCAGTCCCTGGCATCAAAAGGCCTTCTGAAGCTTTGCATAAAGTGCGTGTGTTTCCATGAGGGAACACACACTTTATGTGACTGACAGAAAGAGGTCAAAGTTAAACTGGGACATGACAGTACCCTCCTCTTCTCTCCACTCCTCCAATCTCCTCTTCTCTCCTCCTTCGTGTTTGTTCCAGAGAGCAGATTTACTGCCCAGGATTCACACACCTTGTTCTGCTTTATTACCGCCCCAAGGTTAACCACTCCATGGTTGCACACATCAACCCATCTCTATCATTACTTCTCCCTCTCTCTGTGTTTTTCCTTCTCACCTCCCCCTCTCCTCCTCCTCCTCCTCTCACTGTCTAAATGTAGCGAACAATCACAATATTCCACAACAGTCCGAGCCCACGCCGTTGGGGTATAATGAAGGTTTAGAGAAGACCGGGATAGAAAGAGAGGCAGTTAGAAAACAAATTGACAGGAGATGAATAGCAGCGTGCATGGAAGTGGATGATTGGGGTGGGAGGGTGTATTCTTTGTTGTTGCTACATGCTGAAACTCTGAGACAGTTTTCTAATTCTGCTCTGACTTATTCTGGACCGTGGTCTTTACCACATTTGTGATAAATTTGTCACCTCTGCCTCCCTGTACTTTGTTTATTTCATTCCCCAAAACCCAGCTTTGAGCGTCCCGCCTTCCAGCCCTACTTTTATAGTATTTGTTTTCCTAATTTTATTACTATTTTCTCCTATCACTAAAGTTTGCTTTATTGCCATATTTGTCCCATGTCCTAATTATGTAATTTTTCATGCCCAAAAAGTATTTTTTATTAATAAAAATTATAGTTGAGTTTCTAATTTGAGAAACTCCCCAGCAACTAATGCTAACTATTGTTAGCAACACAAGATGATACCAATGCATTTATCAGTATTTTATGATCAAAACACTGAACATCATCAATTGTATAGCACTATGCATACAACTGATTTAATAGATTTGACTAAACAGAAGTAAAAATTTAAATAAAATAAGTATTTATTGTGATTTTATCACAGTTTTTTATTCACAGTGCACCCATATTTGATTTTGAGGTGGATGTTTGTTTTTTAATCCAAAAGTCTTTAAGTTGAAATTCTGACTTTTCAGGACGTTCCAGTTGATTTTTCCTACTGAACCCAGAAATTCCCACTTCTGAATACAAATGGAAGACACTTTAGGTAACACATAGTTTCAATGATAAACAGAATGAAAAGAAAACTATAGCTGTGGACAGAAATTACTTGATGTTTAAACATTTCAAACATGTTAGCTTACAGAAGCTTAGCTCAAAAATTGGAAACTATAGGAAGCTGAAAGCTTAGCTCTGTCCAAAGATGTAGAAATCCACCAGTTACTCCAAAGCAAAACCCTTAAACTGAAATAGCCTTCAATATTGAGCTTTAGAGGTTATCTGTCAGAGTTTTTAAAAGACCTTGGTCATGTTTATGCGGGTCAGTTTTAAAGGATTCACTTCTCATTTAGCCTTGTTTATCTTCATCTTCCGACATCTTCAGAGTTTGCTTTTTCACCCAACGTCTCCTTTATTCCCCCTCATCTTCCTCACTTCCCTGTATTTTTCTTTGCTCACTGACATGTGGCCTCAGTGGCAAAGGAAACCAGAGGGAGACATAATGACACCCTTGGACTAAAAAGTCCTCCAAGTGTTGATTTTAGTCTTTTCTCTAAGTGTGTGTTTTACTATATTACAAGCCTTTTTAAAAAATGCACTTAAAAGGCAACAGTGTCACTCTGTACGTAAGTCTGTGTGTGTTGTCAGAGTGGAAATTTGCCTGGAAATGACTGTCATTTGATGGCAATGGAGAGGGGAAACTGTGGTTTGATGGTGGGTTAGCCTCACTTCTGGCCTGTGAGTGTGTGGTGAGATCTTTGTGTAGTGTAATCACAGCGTTGCCCTGAGGTCTGTACGTTAAAGGAGGCCATCGAGTCAACTGTAGGGCTCAACGAAAACAAGGACTCACTACTGATTCCAGCTTGATCCCACAAGAGAAATAACTTTATAACAAATTTATTGTAGTTCATAAATGAAACTTATAATCAGCTAAATTAAACAGAATCAGTGTCACCAAATTTTTCTTTTTGTTTGTTTTTCTGGTTGAGTTTTTGACCCCAAACATAGAAAGCTTATGTCTCTTGACAATTTACCATCTTTACCTCTTTTTCTTTTCCTGTAATTTCGCTACTGTTTTAATAAGGTTTATTTTTTCATCTGAGTCTAGTCCAAACAAAGAGTCACTTTATCTAACAATCACAAGAACCTCTTGCGTCAATAGACGGCCGTTTATCTGCGCTATCACCATAACTGAGTTTATTTTTAGCAAGCAGCTGAACAGCTGATACCTACGTAATTCACATATGTTTGAAAAAGTTTAATTTGAAGTTTAACATGTTGAGACCATGTTTGATCATGTGGTGCAATCATACATGGAGGTAGTGCTGGACAATCATTCAATATTGATATATGGTTTGATAGAAAGTGTTTAAATATGACTTGAAAAAAATTGATCAATATATGTTACATCAGTGATGATGAGTTGGTTAATTACTAACTAAAACATATATTTCAGATAACAATAATTAAATTATGACTAGTCATATAATAAAATTAGGACATCTCACTTTTTGTTCTGACTCATCATAATTTTAATTAAAGATATCTCAAATGACATCAGGTTTGTAGATACAGTAAATATTGGTGTTCTCTGCAGTTTTTCTGACGTTTTTGTTATTTGTGTCGATATCAAAATTATACCGTATCGACCAAAATTAGGAGCGATATTGTTATATAAATTTTGGCCCTATCGTCCAGCCCTACATAATATCATTGTGGTTTCATGTTGTTGATGTATAGATTTGTGGTGAGGGAACAGGAGGGTGTTTTGGAGAAGTGGAAAATAGCAAAAAAACCTTATTTAGTGAATACTAGGAGAATAGCAGTGTCCTGATTACCTTCATATTAAAGGAGATTTCCCAAATTTACTGCAATCTAAAAGGACATGGAGAGCATAGGGCAGTGTTGTAATTCAGTGTTAGGGCAACCTTAGGCATTTGGTTTGAAGGGTAACAATTAGGGTTAGTGAGTGCATTATGTCAGTGCTTGAACCCTGCAAAAAAGAAAAAAAAAAGACAAATACAGTATGTGAATGTTTGTGTTTGCCCGAGTATATTGCTACTAGCTCTGTGCATCTCCTTTCTCTGCCGCACTTCAGGCAACGCTTGGCCCCTTTTTGATCTCTAAAACCATACTTGTGGGATGTTAAGTAGCACAGACAGTGGCAATAAAAAAGAAAATCAGGATTTTTTGTTTTTACTGTTTCATAGTCGTCCTTCTATTCAAACACAGTCAGGTTTATCATTTTCCAGTAATGAGTTTGTACAATAGCAAAGTGTTGACTTCACAAGAACTAAGTTCATTGAGAGGTCTGGAATTGATAAAAACAATTTGTAATCCACCATGACCATGACATAAACAATTATCTAAACACCAACCGTTTCTCCTGCAGCGTACTCTGTTGGTGGTGATTAGACACACAAACACAAAAAATTCCAGCAGAAGACTCACTGGAGATATTGTCAAATAATATTTAGATCCATGTCCATTATACGTACAGAATATCAGGCTGCTGAAAACAGTACTGCTGTCTTGGCAGAAAATCCTCTCATGCCTATGAATGCGAGTGATCTGAGTAATGCAGGATCAGCACTCCTATTCTGGGTGATTTAGTACATTCTGGCCCAGATTTACTGTCAGTTACTGGACTGTCTCACACAACTTAGGATTTTGGGTTTTAAACACAGTCTTTATTTTACTGTAGCCATTCTGCTGTCCTGAAAATACAGAAGTTGATATGAATTAGCTCCTTATTTCAACCATCAATCAATATGCATTTATTTCCCCCCTTAATTTTTTTGCTAAATCTAGTTTCTTGAGCTCAATAATATATTACTAAACAAGCCTTTGAGTGAAGTCAGATTGTAAAGAGTAACTTTTTGGCCGATAAACTGTCTAAGTTGTGCCTTAATGGTATTATCTTCATATTTCTGTTGACATTTTTGTGCACAATTTTTTTAATTCTGCAACAATAGTTTGGCAGTCAACATATAGTTTGGTCTAAAACGGACCAGATTGGTACATGCTTACGTCACAGCTCCTGTGTTCGGGTATAAAAGCCTCTCACGCAGAGACACTCCCCTGCAGTGAGTCCGGAGTTGGAATAGCGAGCACCTCAATGAAAGTTTGTTACTGCTTTGAACATTAGTCCATGTTAGCAATGATGCTGCCAACATCAGAAACTGGACCCATTCTGTCCTACAGGCTTCATGCATCGCTGAGTCAGCCCCTTGAGCCAGTGGCTCGATCCGATAAGGCTCAGGCCACGCTAGGCTCCATTGCTGCTCATACACTATATTGTCAAAATTATTTGCTCATCCATCCAAATGACCAGTGCACAAAGCAAGGTCCATATGGATGGCAGAGTCTGGTGTGGATGAACTTGACTGGCCTGCACAGAGTCCTGACCTCAACCCGATAGAACAAAAACAGCTTTAAATTTATTTTACATCTCAGAACCAGACTGTAAGAAAATTCTAAGTTTACCCCCCCTCCCCCCCCCTCTAGACTGTAACCTGTTCCCATGCAGATGCCCCTAACCAACTCCCCCTTCACATCCACCACCCTGTCCCGCCATGCACTACCTAAATGCAACCTATTATCGAGAATACAGTACATTTTTTAATGAAACTTGCAGATTTTTTTTAACAAGGAGGTAAATGTGAAAAAGGGGTTCACATTTATTTAGTGAGAACAATAGAAGATAGTTAAAAAACCTGTGTGATGGATAATAAAAAGAAGAGCAATGGGATGAATGGAAAAAGCACCTGTAATAAAAACGACATAGCTGACATGCAGAAAACTTATATTTTTCAGCTGATACCAGGTCTTTAACTAAGTCTTGTTGTGACTGTCCCCTGTGCTAGTCTCTCTGTCCCTGTGAGCATGCTGTCTTGTCAGTGTTGGTGTTGTCATGCCGTCTGCATATCTCAGTGTGTTAACTGTCCAGAGATTGGAACTGGCAGTTGTGTCTCATTGTGTTTAGCATTTCTTCAGGCAAGTAATCTCAAAAGTGAAATGACAAACAGAGGTGGCGGTGGTGGGTTGGGACTAAACTCTTGTGTGTCTCTGTCTTCTTGACAGTCGGGATTTAAGCTTCCATTCCCGTCAATGATACAAATGTCATTAAAAGTGTCCACTCCTGTCAAAACTGTGTTATTGAGACTTGTAGAGACTCTGACGTGAACGCAGCTCTCAGGTGTGCAGCGTGTGCTGCTGTGAGCTCCTCTCTGGTCCCAAAACACCGACAGGCAGATATTCATCCCATCCAGACTTGAAAAGCATTGTGTTAGTGAGAAGCTGCTGCTGATTGATCTATGATGGGATATTAATATAAACATTTCTATGGCTAAAATAGATCTCTGCAATAAAATAGCATTGAGTTTTTTTTATTTCCCTGTTTTTTGTACTTTGTTGTTTACAATAAAGCTTTTGTAAAAAAAAAAAAAAAAGGACAACGAATACTGAACAGTCACATGCAGTGCTTTTTAACTTTATTATAAACAAAAGAACATGCAGTTTTTCAATACAGAGTCAGTGTGAGCTGTGGCAGGAGGGATTTATAATTCTGAGCCTCACTAGAATGCAAATTAGGTGTGCAAATTTTTGTGATAATTTTCCTCAAAATGTGATAATTTTAGGCTGCTGGTACGATAATTCAACATTTCCCATCTGGCAACACTGGTTGTGGCCAGTGTCCAAGCTGCACTGCAAACTGTCAGACCACAGGTTCCATCCATACTGTTTTCAACCAATGCATTTTGAATTTACATTTTAAATGCAATCTTCATCAGCATTAGAGGCATTAGCAGAGGTTAGCATCAGGATAATGTCATCGTCCTGCAACAAACATCAATGTTAGACGCTGCTAATGGAAAAGTTTTAAAACTCAGAAAGTGAGCTAATTAATGAAAATGTGTTAATGCCATTTTTTAACATTTTATTTTACACTTTATATGCACCCCATATATAACACTTTACACCCCTCTGAACTGTAATTGAATAAAGATCCCCAGCCTTAATGCCATGTTGAATTAGCCTGCATCAAACTTTGATTTTTTTTTCACATAGGACCACTTCACGGTAAATAATCAGCCAGGTTAGTCTTCGTAAAGTTTTCAGGGGTGTGTGTTTTTTCATTTGATTTTGATTTACTAGCAAAATATTTCACAAGTATGGACACATTTTATGAAAAACTCGATTGAAGATGAGTGCCACAGCTAGTCAAACTTAAACAGCTAAATGGATATGGCTCCGCTGTTTTTACGGATATTGGGCTAAAATTGTGTCTGGTATTAGCTGAGACTTATCTCCAACACCTATGTTGAGATCTGACAAATCACACAAGATCTTTATTTAAAATGTTTGCATCCAAGTTGATAAACAGTGTATTTTCATACCTTAAAGTCCTGCTACTTTCATTTGTTGGTTGCTGTTCTTGGTCTCATCAACACCTTGCAACAGACTGTGTTTTTAAATTTCATAAACCCTAAGTGTGGGTGAGACTGTGAATGGTTGTTTGTCTCATTCATCACTGTGTGCCTGTGATGAACTTGCGACCTGCAGTGTGTGCCCTGCTTCTCCCATAGTGAGGAAATAGGCACCGGCTACCTTTGACCTGGAAAGGAGAATCTGGATAAATGGAGAAACCATATTGTGTATCTGTTGGAACATAAACAGTGAGAACCAGGACAAGTTCAGAAAAGTTACTTGCCT
The DNA here is from genome assembly GCA_031762495.1 of Anablepsoides rubrolineatus. Classification (NCBI taxonomy): domain Eukaryota; kingdom Metazoa; phylum Chordata; class Actinopteri; order Cyprinodontiformes; family Rivulidae; genus Anablepsoides; species Anablepsoides rubrolineatus. The sequence goes on from JARVGW010000194.1 coordinate 1,782,306, forward strand.
GTTTTTAATAACATTCACAGATGTGTTTGTGTATCTGTGCATGACGAACGTGTTAGGTTTCAGGGAGATAACCTTGACAGCGAGTGAGGAAACTGTTGCTAAGTAACTACACGGCGCCTCTAACTTCATGGTCGTATTGCTTCTCATCAAAGATCCAATAAGCGATGATGAAAGCGAATACAAAACACATATTTTAGTGAATACTCACTTTGTCTGATGTTAAATACACTTTGTTGTGTTAAAGCTCAGTTTAATATGTTTACAGGAAGAAAAAAAGTCATAATCAGCGCTTTAGGATGTGCAAGATGCACAGATGTAGTAAAAGACATGGGGATTTTATAAATATGTCAGTGATTTTTTTTCGTCTGAGTGAAGCTTGTTTCCTGTCATGTGCAACACACAGACATGTCATTAGAGAGGCTGTTTCGGCTAAGCTGCCTCCAGGAGGTCCCAGCTGTTTCTGGGAGAGGGATTTACCCAGAGATAAAACATTTTTTTATCAGTCATATACTGTGTAATGATCTTGTATATTAAAAGAGAAGAACATACCCTCCAAATTAGATGTTCTCATTAATAAATCACTATCAGATATATTTTCTTCATAGTCGTAACTCTTTAGCAGTTGAAAGGATGAGTACCACCACGCTGCTCTTCCCTCTCTTTTGTAGCTCACACTGAGGTTGGTAATGATGCATCAAGGTCAGCGAGATGCCATGTTTGACCCCCTCAGCTCTGCGTTAAGCTGGCCTTATCTGTGTTGCTCTTCATCTCAGAGACAGAGACTCAAGACGCTGCTGCTCTGATCAGTGAAGTCTCAGTGAAGGAGATAGTGTTAGTTAGATAATCAGTGCCCCATCCTGTCCTGTTCTGACAGCATTTAACTGAGGAGCTGGACTGCAATCTTTTCATGGTAAACTAAATGTATGTGGTCAAAGCAGTGCCGGTTCTAGCCATTTTAGTGCCCTAGGCGAGTTGAAGC
>JARVGW010000194.1:1794617-1808929 GCA_031762495.1 Anablepsoides rubrolineatus
CAAGGTGGGCGTGGCAGAATGGCAGTGAGCAGACTGAGGCAGGCATGGCAGATGTCAAAGAAGCATGAAATGTGACAGATATATAGCAAATTATGAAAGCATGAAAAGTTTTCAGTGTTTAATGCTGTACACAAATGCATTACTATGTTAACATTTAACAATAAGCACAAAATTTATAGCATTTGTTCATACATAGATGTCTGAATCAATTCATTTGTATACAAATACAAAAGGCATTTTTCAATCTTTAATTTTGTAGTGTTTAGAATACATAACCTAACGTACAAAGAAAAAAAAATAGTTTAGAAAGACACATCATTAACATTCATTTCTCATGCCTTACACTTTATGAACAACTTTTCATTTATTATTTCTTAGAGATGAGTTTTATCAAAATCCAATCCTCATTAAAAATCCAATTATTTAACAAAAATAAAAAGAGACTACAGAAAAAAAAATATCATAAGAAGACTGCATTAAATACAGTGACCAAATAGGAGAATTGATAAAACTATTTTACATTATCTTTGGGGCCAGATAAAATATTAACGAGGGCCAGATTTGGCCCGCAGGCCTTGAGTACACGTGTGGCTTGAAGTATAAAACCAACAGTACTCAGTGTGTGTAATTATAGAAAATATTTCATGACCAGAACAATCACAAATCTGTGACATTGTATTTTTTATTACCACAAAAAGCTGACTTTTACAGATGTACAAAGAATCTTGTTTGCCAACCCTTCCTCAAATAATAAAAAAGCTTAAGAACAACTGCATGAACATATTGCTAATTGTTGGTTGTTGATGACCAATGAGAAAACATTAGACTGTTTCTCAAGCATGGTTTGTATCTGCATATAGAGCAATTAAATTAGATTGTATCATCTAGACCAGGGGTGTCCAATCCTGGTCCTGGTTTCAAGGGCCCATATCCTGCATATTTTGGAGGTTTCTCTGTCCCAACACACTTAATTTGAATGTGTGTCTGATTAACAGGCCTCTATGTTTCCTTTTGTGACTGAATCAGTATTTATGATACATGTAAACAGATCTAAAAGATAGAAGTATGTAGCTGATAAGGAGGAAAGGGGAGTGAAACAAGTGTGAGAAAGGTAGAAGGTTAGATAGAAGAGTAGAGGTTGATAACTGTGAGGGAGGAGACAAAACATCAGGTATCAGAGTCAAGATATTACCTTGATTTTTGCTTCAGTCTCAAAGACTTCCCCTCTTCCTTGCTCCTGGTGTGGATCCTCCACTCCTCATCCTCACTGTCAGGCTGGAGACCTCAGAAACAGATGTGTCAGGAACACACATTTGTGAGAAAACACACATGCACATTTCGTAGATTCGTTGTGTGTGTGTGTGTGTGTGTGTGTGTGTGTGTGTGTGTGTGTGTGTGTGTGTGTGATGTTAGCAAGCAGATGATGTATTCACAGTGAATCAATTCATCTGGTTGCACCTCTGCCTTTCTGCGGGACGCTCTGAACCCCTCACTGTGCGTGTACTTGTGTTTGCTTGTAAATGTGTTCACTATGATGTGTTTCCATTGAGAACATTGTCACACGTGTGGCTCTACCTTTGTATTTACATCTTACGCTGCATCTATTATCTAATGTCACATCTGACAACATACAATTAGCAGCTGTCACTTTCACTTAATGCAGCTGTCAATCAATATGACATTCTCATGGGAGCACTAACATTGACAGAGGTTTTCTGGGTTCAACAACAAATATCAGTGAAATTATTTACTTTTCTTTTCAAAAGCGTCCAAGGAGAAGAAGAGAAGAACGCACTGAGCCATTTGCTTTGAAGAATAGTTTCTAAACAGTTGCAGAGTTTTCCTTCCTCATTGGTGCCTTAAATGTTTTTTTTCTCCATTTGTATAAAAAATTAGGTTGTTGTTAATAATAAAAAGTGTGAAATACTCAACCTTCTCTACTAGATGATGAGAGCATCCACGTTTGTGTCAAATCAAACTACAGAGAAAGAACATTTTAAATGGGCAAAAAAATTCCCCCAACTGTATTGATGGATTGCAGCAAATAGTTGTTATAGTCAGGTGTTTACCTACAGTATCAGTGGAAATAACTATTTTTCCCAGTTTCAAACTCTAATGGCGGACAGAGCATATAAAGTCCACAGCTGTGATGTTGTCAAATGAAGCAAGTTATACATTTTTGAAAAGCTAAGGGGTTTAAAGTTTGGGGCAACTTCAAGCTAGCTGACCATAAATGGGTTATTTATGCATTCTGCAAAGTTTCCTTGGCTTACCACACCTAACACAACCAGAACTACTGATGAGCAGCCAGAACCACCAAACAGATTAGATTTTTTGTAAATAAATGAAAAAGAAAAACAGTCCAAAAATGTAACCATATACATGGCGTTTTTTCCCCTTTCCCCCCAAAGTCCTTGTGAAACTGCCAGAAGCAGTTTAGCTGCAGACTTTATCCTACATCACATTAGGCACGTTCTACATCATGATGCTCCATTTCAGTCCTCCATCTGAGATGATTTGGTGAGCAGCTTCTGTCTCTCACAGTATCCACATCATCTTCAGCATCCTCACTGCTGCTCTCTCTCTGGTTTCTGCCTCCACCTCCACCTCTGCTTCTGCCTCTGCCTCCTCCCAAACTTGAAGACGGCTGGTCCTTACTACAAGACAAAAAGAAAGTAGCAATAAATATTCACCTAGTCACACACACAATGTATATATAGTAAAAAGAGGGCAGGGTTTACTGAGCAATCATCAGTAGGTTGATACCAACAAAAAAAACAAAAAAAACCATAGCTCGATGTTAAAGCCTGGCAAAGAGGCATGTAAAGCCAGGCTCAAAATGCACTGCGGGAAACCCTGGGATTAGATTTTATTGGTACAAAGACATAGTTGACTGATGAGTCTAAATTTAATACCAATACTGCATTCCTTCAAGGAGGTGGTGAATTGGAAATACCCTCTGTCTGTCCATCCATCCATCAGTCTGCTTTTTGAGCTGAATAACTTGAAAAATAAGTGATATACCAATGTTTATTTTGGTGTATGGTTGCCTCTAGGATATCGGAAGTTGGATATCTACGTCAAAATCCGAGATGGCCTCTGCCACAGGGGTGTAACAATACATCGATCTATATCGATATATCGATTTGAAGGGTCCATGATTCAGTTATATCGTGGCAAAATAAAAATATTGATCTATATCATCGTCATATTCTCAATGGGAATCCATATCATATGCCCATCTAACACAGTCATTGTGTTAGATGGGCATATGATATTGCATTATATCGATCGCAGACATGTGAATTGACTTGAATCAAAATCGTATCGTGACAGACTTTGTGATATCGAGAAATATCGAATCGTCATACAAACATATCGATGTAATATCGAATTGTGATAAAGCTGCTGATTTACACCCCTACTCTGCCATATATTACTTAGCACAAAAAGCAAGGAAATGTGTGTTTGGTAGAATATTTATTTTTTATAATAATGATTCTTGGTAATAAATCTTATACCTGACACCTTGTTTGGCAGCACCTGGGGGTACCAGAAGCACAAAACAAGTGTTAATAGCAACAACAAAATAAGCTGTTTGGCAAAGAACATTTTTTATGTGTGCAACCCACATACTGAGCTCTTATCCCAAAAATGCACGTTACGTACAAATGTGGCACCATTTTATAAAAAAATTACAGGCTTTTCAACAGTATAAGATTTATTACCAATAAGCATTGTTACAACAAAGAAATAATCTGCCAAACACAAATTTCCTTACTTTTTGTGCTAAATATATATAAACCAGCCATTTGAAGAAACTAAGATTTCTAGTTTTATGTTGCTTAAACAGATAGTTTCCTCAAATGACTGAGGTGACCAAAGATTAATCTACAGTGGCCAAGACCACCACTGGCCACCATTGCACCTGGTGGTAGATAAAATTGCTTCCTCCACCTTTTGGACAAGAAAAAATAAAATAAAATAAGAATCTACCTCTGCTGTAAGATATAGTGCAACTACCACCCACTTAAATATCTTGCACCAAAAACATTAAGGATTATTTGCGTTCCCTGTTCATTTCCAGTCCAGAAAACCCTCTTCTCAAGAACTACAAACATTCACTCTTCAAATCCCTCAGTGATGTGGGACATCAACGTCCTGCTATAAAAGCCAAAACATTTTCTACTACAGCTGCTCTTCATAGCGCACCCTTACAAGTTTTCAAAAGCCAATAGATAGTTGCTGTAACTAATACAGATTTACCACTGAAAAGAAAAAAACAATTGAAAAAATAATAACAATAACTGAGTTTAAATGACTCATATGTAATACATGAATCCCTGGTGTGCAATTTGTTGCATTATTGAGTTTGTGTTCTGCTTTTCTGTCTATTCTTATAATTGCTCTGCTCTTGTTCTAAAAGAGTTCCCATTGGTGTTGCTTTGATTTGCTCTGGGCTTCCCACAAAATGCAAATCAGGCTGTTAGAGATAGAAACACTCAACTAGCACCCTAACTCCCAGCATCCTGTAGGAGTGAAAGGGTGCAGAGATGTGGTTTTTTTATACACTGAGTATGTAGTTAACTGTAGTAACGGACTGCAGCGGTTTCACTGTGAGCTCAGCTGATTTGGATTCAGGCGTCAGCTGAGTGTCGGAACATGGGAGCTAATATCAAGTGGCATTTGTCCACTTGGAGTCTCGGTGGGGGGCAGCAGATGCTGTTTTATACAGTTCATCTGGAAATCACGATGTCACACAGTCACTGTCACCTCTCCCGTCACGGCGGTGTCTTTCTTTGTGTGTGCGCGAGATTCTGCATCCTTGTGTTTTGGGTGTGCGTACGGCACACTTCTCCATGTGTAGGAAGATCTGGGATGCTTGTTACCTAGCAACCGTCTGTATGAAACCCAGTGCTCCCTACTTGTGACTGTGAGTGTGTGTGTGTGAGCGAGGGTTTGCAGCAACAACATGAAATCAGTAGTTTCCCAGAGTTCTGCTGCAGCAGACTGTGAAATAGTGAAATTCTTCTCTGGTTGTCGGTCGACAACCAGAAGGAATATCGCCCTTTCATGTTAGGGTTTGCAACTGAGATCATCAAAACATAAATTGTACATTATGGAGCTGATTTATGAAGACAGCAGAGAACCAGTACTAAATACCTGCACAAATAATAAAAAATAGTCCGTGTTAAAAGTGGGCGTGTTGTGTGTAATTTACGAAGACTGCATGCACAAAGGATAACAGGTGCAAAAGAGGTGCGGGCCACCTTTTTGAAATGAGGATTTAGCATGTGTCACTTATGGAGGCAAACCAGATCCAACAAAAGGCAGCATTGCAAAGAGTATTTTTTTTTTATAGAACAGATGTCTGTAACAATCGGATCCAGAGCCGCACGACTCTTTTTAGCCTTGACAAATACATATATTTTTTTCCTTTTTTGTTGCACCAGTTATCTTGAATGTCGATGTGATGCATCAACACTGACTTAAAACATTTTTTTAATAGCCTGTCAACCAAATCATGCATCACAGCTGACAGATCTCCTGCCGCACCACCTGCTGCAACAGTCCAGTGCGCAGGTGAGCAGAGGTGACTGACAGGTGCAGAGAGGTAACCTCTCATTTTCATTGTCTTAAAAATTTCAAAGAAAAACAAAATCACACTAATTGTGAATATTGCCAGCATGCATTTGGAGAAAGACTCAGAAAGGAAAAAAAAAAACCTCGTCACAGTTGTGGATAATGCAAAAAAAAAAAAAAAACTAAAAAAACAGACCACAGCTAAAATGAAGTTTCTAGTTATTTTATTAAAACTGCTTTGCTGCAGTAAGATTCATGGTTTGATAAATCACACTACAGGTGTAAAATGATTATATTTGCATATCCTCCACCCAGTATTTTGCTTGATCTGGTAATCATAATATATTATTATATTCATAAAGGCAGACATGCTGAATGTGTTGCGGATGCTATTTTGCTCATCTGACAGACGCAGTCCTTGCTGTGCACTTTTAATAAATCAAGTTTACCCATGTTTTTATAGATACTAATAGTTGATAAATTGACCCACTTTGTTTGCACTTTTTAAATTGTGAGATCTTGTGAAGTGTGATCGTGTGTTGAGGATCAGTCTCACACATTCAACTGTAAAATTTGAGTCCATTTTTGTTGGCTAACATTGATTAGCTGAGACAGCCTTCTTGAATTAATGTGAATCCAAAACAAATGTGCTGTAGATGTCCATCAGAGGTTTGTTTTTGAGTGATCTGTCCTGTAGTTAATTAGATATTTTGCTAACAAAGAGACAGGGTTGATTCTGATGATATTCTGCCATGTTTAGTCTCACTCAGGCCTGTGTACAAGTGGCAGTTCAGTATAGTTTGTTAAAAGAGTGTACCGGGGTGCTGATTCAATATGTGACATAATAAACACAAAGACCTAAAATGATCTGACTGTAACTCAATGTTTGACTCATGATTGGATGACCTGGCAACTGCCTGATAACACCACCACTACATTTATCATTTCACTACCTTTGTCCTCTGGCGTTCATCTCTGGTCTGCATGTGGACCAAATTACATCAAAATCAAACCATTTAATCTGGGAGATTAAGGTTTTTGTCTGTAAGTAATATGTTCATGTTCCCATATTTGTTTCCATCAAATGTGATTATTTTATGTGTTTTTTAAATCAAAAATTATTATTATTTACCTCTGCGTAAATACCTTTATTTAACCAGGAAAGCCCCATTGAGATCACAGATCACTTTTGCAAGGGAGGCCTGGGCCTGAAGGCAGCCTAACAATATCTTTTTTGAATCTGTGGGAGAAAACTGGAGAAAATCTACACAAACACAAGGAGAACATGCAAACTCCACAAAGAAAGACCGCAGTTCCAAGGCAGGTGATCGAACTCAGGATACTCTTGTGAGGCAGTGGTGCTAACCTTTGAGGCATCATGCTGCCTCAAAATAATCATCTTTAGAGTGATTTTGCAATTGTTGGATTCAAACAAACAAAAATGCCTGTTTTGTTTTGTTTAGTTTTATTGTTGCATTAAAAGCCTTCATACATTCATAAACCTGCAGGGTTTTCTTACACAACATGAAGTGCACAAGGAACTTTAGTGTATCATTTTTTAATGTTAACTGGTTGTATATACTTTCTTACAGTAAATCAATGCACAATATTGATAGAACAAAGGGACCAGTGACACTTATACATACAGTTATTCCAGTAATAGCAATTCTATTAAATTACAATTACATTTATAAAGTGTTGTAATGATTACATTTAATTTATTTGCTTTCCAGTACAAATTGCAGACTGCTGACTCTTTCTTCCTCTAAAGGAACGAGTGAGGACAGCTTTTAACTCCAAATGGGCTCAAATTTATTCCTAATTATGTTGAGAGAAATATGCACAGAATCTGTTATGAATTTCAAAAGAGATAACTCATACATGCAACAGATTCACATGGAAATAATAAAAAAACTAAACTGGGTACAGATGTTTATTTTTTTTAAAACAAACTGTTTATTTAGGACGTGAAAATGTGTGCAAGCATAGAAATCTCTATAGTTTGTTTCATGTCCGTGGCAGGTGGCATGAGTGAGCGTGAGCTGTTTTTAATTATGTGGAACAGTCGATCGCAGGCTGACGGAAGGAGCTGGATTGTCTTCTAATTGGATTTTTTTTCCAGTTTAATAAGGCTTTGCAGACCTGATAGTGAGTTGAACTTCATGTCAAATTAGTTTGCAGATAAGTTGGATCTTTTAAAGTGGGGTTCAGAGGACTGATTATGAACAATAAATATCTTACCTGTTTTCTTTTTACCTTTCTTAACTCATAGTCCAAGTTCTGCTCATTGAGTGAGATGTTTGTGAAGTCACTGCTGTTTGTCTGTCTGCAAAAAAAAACCATAGGAAAACATTGACTCCACAGTTGTATGCATCAAACAAGCAAGCAAGCAAACAAACAAACAAACAATCTTGTTTCATCTTTATTTAGAGGGTAAGAGTAGTCCAATATTCTGACTATATCTTAGTAGAGATATTTGGGTCACTCAGTTTGTGCTGGGTGATGTGACCTTATTCCACTGTACATTGGGGAGATGTATTGGGTACACTGATGAAAACAGCAACTATGTGGAACTCAATTACATCCATTTTCTTTCCTGCTTTTCAAGAAATGATCTATCAACCCAGTTTAGATTATTGAACATATTTAAACAAGCACAATAAGAATAAAATATGTGTGAACAGTCTCACTTAGACAACCTGGGACCACATGTATGAACAACCCATTCTCACTCCCAACTTGTCAACATAATAACGCTTGGTCAGGTAGTCGTCTGCATCCAGCTTCGGACGCATCGGGTACCCCCCTCGCGTCTGTTGATGAGGCAGAGGAGGACGAGCGCGTTTGCATTATTTTGAAAAGAGTAGGAAATGTATGAAACTAACCATCCCAGACCCTAAATTTAACTTCTATTAGCCCTATACAGCCTATCCCTGACCTCAGTAGCTAAAATTAACTATTAATACTGATCCCACATATTAACCTCAGACCCCCAACCCAAAGACCCCTAAGTGGTGCAACCCAGAAAAGCCGCTGGCGGCAATGACTGTCGCGAGGGGGGTACCTGAAGCATCAGAACTGTACGCAAGCGGCCCGCCAGGCTTTACGGGAAACCCTGAACTGGGAGGTAAGGTTGTTTTCTGGGTTCACACCAACCTGCTGGCAAACAGTGATATCTTGCTTATTACCTGTTTTAAATTGCCCAGGGCCATTTTTTAAAACTCCGACTACAGGCCCAAGTACTACAGAGGGAAACAAGGAAGAATAGTTTGCTGGTGCCAGTTTAAGTCCTCACCCCACCGGGGTTGCTTTGAACCAGATCCATTAACATTGTGCAGTTTGGATACTTCAATCAAGCAGGTTTGATTTAAGGTCAAAAAAGATGAAAAAGCTGCCACCACACAAACCCACGCGTTACCTATCCAGAGATGTTTGCATTGAGAGGACTAAAGATTTATTGTGTTAATATGATGTAAATGGACTCCCTAGAGATGTGCACATATTCACAAATCATTTTAATGTGTGTGTGTTTGGTTTGGTTGCAAAGTGTCCTTTCACTGCTTGTTTAAACACTGGCGATTAAGCGCTTTGTGTGACATTGGCAGAGCTCCAGGTTTTCATGGACTCACTCTGTCCTTAAATGACTTCTCAGTTTAAGCTTCTATTTTTACTAACCCAAATCCATAATAAAACCAAAACAAAGCTCTCGCTGAAAACTGTATAGACATAAAGAGTTAAAGGTGAAACGGATTAATGGGTGGCCCATGGGACATATCAAGTGTTAAGCTATTAATAAATCAAACACAGTTGGCTGTAAACATTCATCAAGTAACTTAAGTAACTTGATTACCAAAAATCATAAAGGCAAAACTCTTAGATTTGATTCTTCATTTAATCCCTGTGACAGCTTACTGCTCAGTGGTCACTGTGTTTCACAGTTTTTACTGTCGAACAACAAGCTTCATCAAACTACAGGAGATCTCCATTTGAAACACAAAGTGACACCCTGCCCCTGTAAAACATGATCAAAAATTTGTATCCAGAACAATTGCGCAGAAACCAAGTTGATTCTCTTCTAAAAATCTTTATTCATCAGCTCTGTAACTCAATTTCATTGTTCACAGCCACTGTCTCCCAACCCCTGTCCCTGAGTTTTATCAGAATCAAAACAAAACCCTCTCAACGTCAGCTTACTAAAGACTCTACCAAGACTTGAAAATTCCCGAGTGATTGATAAAACCCAAACAATAATAGAACACCCTGGTCACAACCTGGGGGTTGTACCTTTCTATCAGGCATTAGAATGTCAGCAACACTTTGTTTATACTGCTGAGAAGGGGCGCATTAAATAGAAACACTGATTCTCTCTGTTTAAAGTAAATGACTGCAGTTGATCACAAAGTGTAGAATACAAGACTGTATCTAACATTCAGTTAACTGGTCAAAAATGTTCTTCAACCCTATGAGATCCATATTGGATTATTTTATGACAGCCTGAACGTGACAAATTTCACTTTTTCAAAAGCAGCCCAGATCTTATAGCTTATCACAATAGTCTAACCTAAACTGAAAAAAAAAACAGAGATAAAAACTGGTTCAACGTCCTGAATAATTGTCTACAAACTGAAGTTAAGTGTAAGAAAAATGTCATACAGCTGCTGTATCAATATGCATGGCAGATGGAAGAGTCACAATTTGTCTTTATGCACCTGGACTTTTACTTTGCTTTGAGGGGACATTCTTTTATTTTTCTGGTGATATTTTAGGTTGTTCTTTTTCGTGCAAGTTTGCTCGCTGTGGTGACCCCTGAAGAAATGAGCAGGTGAAGGAACAAATCCAAGAAAGTAAAATTAGAATCAATAAATGCTACTACTCGTCTTAACACTGAGACTTGTTCTTAAGCCAAAAAATGGAGGAGCAGCTGGAGCAACTCGGGCACCTATTGTGTTGCAGCCCATCTTAGCTGCACTGCAAGGAGCATTTCTTGGGTAAAGCACATAAATAAGATTTGAACTAAAGCAGTAGTTTACTTTTACAAAATTCCTGGTTTGATCTTGCTTGTCAGTGTGTTGTAAGAAGCTCAGTTCACTTGAATAAATGCACAGTGGAATTACATAAAGATGGGTCCTGGTATGTGTCTACAACATGTGCTGCAGAGGAAAAATGACTGCATGAGACAGAAGGGAAGCACTGGTACGTTTCTCATTTTCAAGAGCTGGACGGGAGGATGTTAGAGAGGTGAAGTCAGAGGAGGGGGGGTAGGGGAGACAGAAGCACATTAGAGCCCAGTCTATCCAGTTTTCCATCTACTGTGCCAGTGGAGAGGCAATGAGCTAAAAACAACTTTGATGTTTTTTGGGGAACTTTCCTTCTGTTTCTGCAGTGTGTTGTAAAAGTATCTCATGTCACTGAAAAATATGTTTCTTAGTGGAAAGAAACAGATATATAACAGATCAGCACAATATAAAAGCATAGTTCTTTTTTTCACCCTCATGAGGACAAAAATTAACCTGTTTTTGCCATGGGAAAGACAACAGAATCACCCGGCTGTGAATAATCTCCTTCATGAAGTTCACAGGATCTTGTTTTAGCTTCACTGACTGTTTCATATTTGGCATATGGATATTTCTGACCTTTTCTGGCATGCATGCTTGGCCTTACTTAAAGAGTGCAGTAAAATGAAAAAAAAAGAAGGAAAAAATACATTGTGCCCTTAAGCACTCAGCAACCTTTGGCTACATGTTGACATGTTGAGAGTGAGCAATTAATTTAACACACACACAAACATTTGTTTTTATGTCTTTGTGGGGCCCGTCCATTGACTTTCATTCACACACCTTGGTCCTAAACCCAACCCCCACACCCAAAATCAGCCTCCGAAGTTGTGGAGCACCTGGTCCCCACGAGGCTGCATTTTCCTTCAAACTGATCCCCACGATGTAGGAAAAACAAGGACACACACACACACACACATACAGAGTTAATGTCACTGAAGTAAAACAGGATGCCCCCAAGCCTTGTTAAACCTCATATTTGTATTAATACAAATTATTAATAACCCATTTAAATTCATTTTATGTTCATGAAAACTGAGGGGAATTATTGGTAAATTGAATTCTAACTTTATTCAACATTTTACAATACAGGTAATATCATTTGTCTTGACTCAGGTGGCCTTTGAAAAATAAACACCGTGTTGTTGTTGTTTACACCATAAGCTGTGTTCTATTTATCCTGAAAGTCATATTTTGGAATAATGCCAATCCAGCCTAACTGCTGATATATAGAGTCACTCTGGGACATGAAAAATAGTAAGCCGTGGGAGTCTTTGGGCACCTGATGATCTAGTTATGATTCAGAGGACTGAGATGTGATTATACATGAATTATTGATGCAGCTTAATGCATTGATAATAAGCTTATCTTGTTTATCCAAAAACACTGTGAAACTGAAAAACAGAGAAATCCACATTTAAATGACTGTGGTTTATTTGGCATAAACAAACATTGATTTATATATGTTCATAAAGAATTGGTCAGGCTGCTGACCAACAATAAGCATGGATGCAAACTTAACAATAAACATATAAAGCTAACCCAGTTAGCATCATGTTTATCACAGGAAGTTTTTACACTAATACAACATTTCAAAGTAATTAATAAAGACTGTCATGCTATGATAACTTTAACCTCAATAAGTTAAAGTGTTATCCTTGTGAAGAACACTAGAAGGTCTTTTTTCTTGAGTTTAACTTGTAAGATGAATTTGCCATAAACCTGACCGGTACATTTAGAAAACAACCTCAAAAAGGTCTACAAGCTTCATCAGTTCTTGTACTTCCCCTTCACCCAGGATTCCTCATTTTCATCTGTGTCAGAGTTTGTGTGAAAATCTATTTTCAGACTTCAACTCAAGTCCAAATCAATTCCGGCTTGTGTGGTTGTCTGCTGGTGGACTGCCTTTCCTTATTATATTAAATTTCTATAAATGCAGTTCAAGTTTACGCTGCACATGGCGTCCTGTCCTCAGGCAGGTCCAGCTGAACAGAATACAGGAAATGTTTTGACAGTAAGTGCAGCGCTCAGCCTTACAGCCGACATGTGGAGGAGAAAGAGGAACATAGGGGAGGCAGATGGTTTATCTGTGGAGTCATTCTGCAGTAAGCCATGTTATAAAGGACGTGTGTCAATGTGTGCACTTCTTTATAAATGATGTATTATTCGAGTGTGCTACAGTTCTTGCTCTCTGAATTGTTTGGTCTTTCTCCACAAGAAGCCCCATTATAGGCTATTCTAGTTGTTTAGACAGTGACTAAAAATACTAAAATATTAATGAGTTGTTGTGTGTAACATCTAAGTTTAGGCTTCATTGATCCACTTGTATTTTCTCAACATTTTCAAAGTCAAAAATAATTACTTCTGTTTTGTGAAAATCTACCCAACATCTTCAGCAGTAAATGTTACATTGATGCCAAATATTCAAGCTGGTCTAAATAACTTCACTCATGCTAAAAATATTGATAAAAATGAACACATTTTTCAAACACATCTGTTAATGTGCTGGCCTAGGTTTACATATTTCTACACTTAGTCACAATACCCTTACTGACTGAAGAATTAGAGGAGCTCAGAGAGAAGGCTAATGTAGCGTAATGTAGAGTCAATAGTGTAATTAGCACATGGCTAATTAGCATGTTGGCACTGCACAGATGTAAAGAGAAGGTTGTGTTTGCATTTTTAACACAAAGACAAGTTTGCTCCTCTGTCAGGATTGCTCCGTGTGCTGGATTCTGCTTGTGTTGTTCCTGGTCAAAATTTTAAGTTGTAGTTGTGGAGAGAAGAGTGTCTGGTTTGGGAACCTTTGTTTTATTTCTGTTTTTTGCAGATGATATGGTTCTGTTGGTGACTTCAGGCCGTGACCTTCAGTGTGCACTGGGCCGGTTTGGTTTTAAATTTAAAGTGGTTAAGATGAGCCTCAGCTCCTTTAAATCCAAGCATGGTTCTCAACCATCTGTCCAAGATGGGGAGACTTGCCTCAAGTGGAGGAGTTTAAGTGTCTGAGAGGCTTGTTCACAAGTGATGGTAGGATGAAACAAGTGACGAGTGGATGAATTGAGGTCAATGAGGATGTTGCTTTGGTTTGTCGTGGTGATGGTTTATGTTTTAAAGATAAAGAACCCATATGAACGGGGTCTCATAAGTGGGCCCATTGCTCTCCCCCAAAAAAACACTGAGCTTTATTCAAACCTTAGCATTCCTCAGATGAAGGACACAAGGTTAGAAACTCTCAGTGTTCTGAGCTTCTTGGGATTCACAACAGATTCCCCAAGATTTTTTTTTTCCTTTGACTGCTCAGAGCCAGGCAGTGGCATAAGTAGTGCAATACGGTCTCTAATTTAATGCCACAGGCATCACACAAACCATTGCCATGGAGTCCCATCACCATGTTGTGGTAGTTGAGCAGGTTGTGCCCAGTTGGGACTCCAACCAGTGTACTCAGAGTTTTCCTTGTCAGGGCAATGAGAGCTTTCCCTAAACTAAGATTTGGGCCATTTATCAGTTGCCGTGTCTGTCTACAGTTCGTCAAGATTGAGTGTTGATGTCTAATCCAGGCCAGTAGGGCAGTCATACAAACTGATGTTGAAATACCTACAAGTCAAGTCAACTTTATTTATATAGCACATTTAAAAACAACTGCCGTTGGCCAAAGTGCTTCACATATTGCAACTA
>JARVGW010000194.1:1819964-1858787 GCA_031762495.1 Anablepsoides rubrolineatus
CTAAAGTTAATAAAGCAAAGCCATTTTCTTTATTTTATCTTTATTTCATCCGCGGTTGAGACAGACTGGAAAAAGAGCCAGACGCTCCTCCCTCCTCAGCCGCGCGTCTAGTCTCTGTCCCGGTGTGAACATAGAGCGTCCAACTTGAGGCGGTGGGCGCGTTTTGGCCGCTCAAAATGCGTTCGGTGTGAACGTACCATAACCCTCCCACCCAAAATCAGCCTCCTAAGTCGTGGGGATCTGGCTTTGGTCCCCACAAGGCTGCATTTTTGCTGCCTAGAATCAGTTTATTTGCTTCCTGAAAGTTGAACAAAAAATCCACCACACCACACCACATCAACAAGGTTTTATCACACAGCATGCAAATCTGCATGAATTATCAGTTTATTTTTCTGGCAACTCATTGATACTGAAAACAGATGTGAGATTGTTTTTGTCTCACCACAAGTTGTAAGGAACAGTCTCCTGCATCATTTGTTTAACAAGTCTTAAAATAGTTTTTACTCCTAGGGTAAATATTTCACTTTTTAGTCCCCCAACAGTTTACTTTTCATGATTAGTTACTGTGCTAGTGTTGGTAAAAAAAAAAAGCTACAGTGGGAGTCTGTTTCAGGGTGACCACCAAATAACAACAGATTTATTACTTAAGTAATATCGACGATAGCAACTTTGAATTTAGTTAAAAAAAATTAACCACAAAGAAAATGACTGAATTAATTTAATTTTTCATGTTTTGAGAATGGTACGAGGAACACCCACATTAAGTTCATTGTGCTCCACACTAACCCAGCTGAGTTCTGCTTCGCTGCTCTTTGTTTGCTGCTTCAATAAGTTAGAACTGATAGAAAAAGCATGCACACTAAGAAACATGACTTAAAGCTAAAACACATGTAACACTCACAATCAGTAGCATTAAAAATTGAAAAGAATTGGTTTTAAATGGGCATTAAAAAAACATTCAATTTGATTGGCTGCTTTTTGCAGAAAGCCTGCATATTAATGTTACAACACCTGGACACATGTAGATTTCTGTATAATCCTCTGTACATTTTAATATCATGTGCAATTCATAAAAAATTCCAGCAGATCAGTTTCATGCTTCAGTGTGAAAAGTGTCTGAACTTCTTCTTTTAACATTATGTGCAAAAAAAGTATTTTTTTGTAAACTTGGCCTTGAATCCCATGTGTTTTTTAAAAGAAGATAATCTTTAATGATCTTGTCTAAATAGGTGTTTTTTGTTAAGAGGCGTTTTTAATAGACACAGGTGTGTGTTCTCCTCTGGGTTTGAGTTTTTGTGCAGACTGTGTCCAATATGTATTGTCATAATGTATACAATGAACAGACACAAGAGTATCGATCAGTTTTCCTGACTCTCAGCCATAATGCAAATACACAAAGGAACTTGGCTGACAGGTTTATTCTACTCACGAGTGCCTCCTGTTGCACTCCACAATACAGAAACTATGAAAAAAATGTGTTTTAAAGATCACAACAAAAATCTGGTTTGAGCTTTTTAGTCCCACTATAATTGAACGCCTTCTGTAGCATTGCTATTAGACATGTTGGACTACATGGTTTTACCACATGTAATTATAATAGTGGAGTGAATGTTCTCATTTATATGGCAGACTTTAATACCACCTGTTCTCTTTGTCTCTGCATTTCTGTCGTCAGGCTGCTGATCCAGGCTGGCATCGACATCAACAGGCAGACCAAAGCAGGAACTGCCCTGCACGAAGCTGCCCTCTGTGGGAAGACTGAGGTGGTGAGACTCCTGCTGGAAGTAAGTGGGTCTTTAAACAAAAAAGCCTCCCAGCACTGAAACTGGGACAAGCCTCTCAGCAAGCAAACAGAAAGTCCTGTCATTGGCATTAACATGTTTACATCTGTTGAATAGGACAAGAATAGTCAAATAGAAAAAAATCTCATATTTATTTAAAACGCAAAATCAGGTTGAAATGATTTTCTAAAAAGCCATTTTTTTGGAACACAAAAGTAAAGATTGTTTTCAAACAAGCAGTGGTTGAAATAGTAACATGTAACAAGCCAATTAAACTTTCTGAGGAAAAATATCAGACACTAAAAACAGCACATATGTAAGAGGAGAACTGGATTGTAATTAATCTGTAAAATACAGAAAAATGGACTGATTGGACTGTTTTAAAATTTTGAAGTATATAGTAAAAAGCACGTACAGAAAATCCAAGTTAAAGGCAGTTCTCAATGCCACTTCTCTCAAAGCTCTGGTCCTCTACCAGAAGCCTGGGAGCTTGAGGGTTCTTCTCAGTATCTAAGCTGTTCCCAGGACTACTCTCTTCTGGACAGAGATCTCTGAAGGTGTTCACTGGATTTGTTTAAACCACTCCTTCAGTTACTGCACAAAGTACTCTAACAATCACTGGGACTACTGATTCTTTGACTCTCCACAACTTCTCTATTTCCTCTCTCTGTCCTTGGTATTTCTCAAGCTTCTTGTGCTTTTTCCTGATGTTGCAGTTGCTGCCTTCTTCTGTAGCTTGTTGACAACCTGTTTGTCAGTCTGGATCAGGAAGTCCTACAATATATTAGCCCTAGCATTCTCCACCACCCTTGGTGGAGTCTCCCACTTTGACTGTAGGACCTCCACACAGATGTTCCTGTATACTATACTAGACACTCAGTTATGGCATCCCATGTACGCTTTGCCTGCCCGGTTCTTACATTATTACATTTCCATCTTCAATTATCTTTGCACAACCTGTATTTTTGGTCTTGTCTGGTACGGTGGCCTCTTGTGTTAAAGATCTGCTTATGTGCTGCCATGTTTAGTGCCTCTGAGCTGTCCTTCAGTCCAGCCTCCTCTAGCCACTGGTAGAGTTTGTTGATATCAGCCACTTCCTCAATGTGTTACAAGCTGTGCAGGGACTTATTGTTTCATGATGGCTCCTCTTGTTCCACCTCTTCCACATTGGGTTTCTGGCACTACCTGTGACATTCACGCATCAGTTCATCTTTGAGGGCTTTCTTCCTGATGTCTCCTCTAATACAATAAACCTGGACCACATAATAACTAACATAATGCTGCCATGTCTCCTAGTGCTCTCCATATAGTTTTATTACCTGCTATTCTCTGCATCCCCAAGATGTTCTGTACTCTCACTATGTTATTTATGTTAGCAAAGGTTTCCTCTACTATACCACTGCATAGGCCCCTGACTGCACCATAGCCTAGGTCCCGTTCTAGCACACCTCTGATGTAGCAATTCAGTACCACACTAAAATTACATTACTGCCATGGGTGTTATATCTGCACTAGATTGTTTCCATGTCCTTGTCCTGTAATGAGTCTTAATGACCAAGTCACGCAGGTGAGCAAGAGCACCACATCATGGATACCCTGCCACCACAATTTACCCAGGTTCCCGATCTGGACATGCTGACACAGCAATAATAAAGCATCAGAACTACTCCTGGATCTGTGTGCACACTTAAAACCCCTCTATGAGCTATCACACTCTATTACACTTACAGGGCAGATCTTTGCTTTCCTCATACACTCCTGAAGACCTCGCTCTACAAAGACTGACAAAGATGTTCTGGCTTAGTTTTTACAACAGTGGGCTCATCCTCCACTGTAAAGGTGCATAAGGTCTAATATACTTAAAGTCACATTAATTCTAGGGAATACATCCTTGGTAACTTGGGAAGTTCGGCATCCTGTACATGTGGTTGCCGCTTTATGAAAAGAATGTGGGAAAACCCTTCATCCTCATGATAAAAGTGCGTCACAGTTCTGAAGAAGTGTTAAACTGCAGGATAGACGTGATACAAACGATCCTCTCAAGATGGCAACAATGAAAGTCATAAGGTTCATGAAAACAAGAGAGGCAATATGTTTTAATGGCCCTGTGTCCTCCAGCATGAGAAACTAATGCTGTCGTTTGGACCCCCGACTGCCAAAGACTGTGCGACTTTGCCCCAAAGCACATTTGGACTGAATTCATCTTTGTTCATTTAGCCTATATTTGATGCCGCTGAGCTAAATGCAATGTTGTTCTGCAGCTTTCGGCTGTCTCTGCTGAAAAATAAGATGCACTTTTAAATTAGCAGAGGAGCCAGATGGGACTGAGATTATTATCTGCTCACATAATAATAAAAAATCACCACATCCCTGAGGTGCACATAGACATTCAGAATTATTAGTTTTAAGTACTGAAATTTGTTAGTTTATTTTTCTTTCTGTTACAGTTACATAATGTCTACTATGTACTGTGTAAGGACTTTCCCGGCATTATCTATAAGAAGATCTTGTTTTGTCTTTTTTCTTTTTTTTTAACCACAGAAGCGACAGTAGAACCTATGATTTACTGCTTGTCTTCTTGTAATATTAAAAGAATAAAACAGAAAGTCCACTCCAAATAAAAAGTTTGTTTTTTTCCTACAGAGTGGTATCAATGCTACAGTGAGAAACACCTACAGCCAGACTGCGCTTGACATCGTCTACCAGTTCACTGCAACACAGGCCAGCAGGGAGATCAAACAACTGCTGAGGGGTAGGATGGATGGATGGATGGATAGATAGATGGATGGATGGATGGATGGATGGATGGATGGATGGATGGATGGACTGTAGTTAGAGGTTTTATGGAATCCATAATTTTTTCCTCGTGACAAAGGTGAAATGTGAAAAGTAATCCCACTTGTGGGATTTCTACATCAATATGACTTTCCTGCCCAAATTTATTTAACATAATTAATGACTAACTCTGATAAATTTACCAATTTTATTTTATGAATATTTTGATAAGTTAACACACGTTTAACAGTACAGAGCTGAAAACAGTATCAGTATTCTAATTTGATATTCAATGGTGGGCAGGGCTAATTCAAATTTTAGTTGCACAATAGAGATGTGACGTTCGCGAATCATCTGAATCTTTTGAACGACTCTTTACAGTGAACGATAGGAGCCGAATCTCAGGCAGTAACGAGCCATTTGTAGTATTATTTCTTTTATTCCTCATATAATCTTTATTTTTTCATACTTAAATTGCTCCCTAGTCCAATCTCTTTTGTGACATTTACAAATACCTTTGAGATATCTTGAATCATGATGTAGGTTAAAATATCTTTAATAGGAATTATGACTAGTCAGTACTAGAAGTGAGATATCTTGAAAGCAAATAATGACTGGTCAAAACTAACTTAGAGATATCTAAATTTAAGATATGTTTAATTGGAGCCTCCATTCAATTTAATGGTAAATTTGACATCATTTATACTAGTCAGAATGTAATTAGAGATATCTCAAGTAGGAATTTTGATGAGTCAAAATACATTTCCACAACACAATGTGAGGTCTGTGTCTCTCCACAACAGTATCAGGATTGGGCCTTTCCCCTTGGTGTTGACATGTGCACTCACAATAGCCATAAGTTCTAATGCAGAATATAATATGACACTACTCATTATTAGTCCATGCCTCCTGGTTCTGTCATTACTGTAAACACTGCTGTTCAATAAACTGATAGTCTGGTGCCAGTTGTCAGGAAAAGGGTTCTGTGTGGATGTTGTTATTGTACCAGTGGGTGTTTGTACGCCCCACATGCATCTTTTTTCTCAGTAAGTATAATCAGAAATATTCCTGCACATTCAAAGTATCGTTGTTTTGTGTCCTGCCGACAGACGCATCAGCGGCTTTGCAGGTTCGGGCTCTGAAGGACTACTGCAACAACTATGACCTGACGAGCCTCAACATCAAAGCAGGAGACGTGATCACGGTATAACCCTAACCAACAATAGCATTTTAACAGAAAAATAACACCTCTTATGAAGCTCTGTAGTTCAGTCATACTCTACAGTGTTCCTATTTCTGTAATAATTACACTTCTTATGCAATTTATACATGAATGCATATGCATTTTTGTCATTAATTTTATACCTGTTATATGCTTTTGTTATAGGACAAAGTACACACATCCAAACTCTCATAGACTTCCACTGAATCTGAGCTCAGAAATGTATTTTTAAACAGAAAGTGGAGTGTTTTTAACGCCTCGTCAAAATGTGTTTATAACAATCAGATAGTTCAGGGAGTTTTTTTCAATACATCTTATCATTCTGATACAGTGATTATTTGTTTGAGCCTTAATTTCTAGTCTGTGTTTCTTCCTAACTATGTTTTTAAAAGTACTGTCAGGGAGTGACAGACACAAGGGTGGGGTATGGTGAGAGCCACTGGCAGTAGCTGTAATCTTTTTGATTTCTTTACACTTCTTATATAGTTTATACATCAAATGTTTTCATTTTGTCACCTTAGATTATTACAAAATTCATCCTTGAGAGTAGCTGCAATTGTGACTTTAAAAATGTCTTTTAAGTAGAATCCTGTTGTAGACTTAAACTATTTAAAAGACTTATTGTGACTGAGAGGTTTATAATTCAGTGCTGACACCCATCCAGCTTTGAAACCCGTTAGTTTGATAAATCTCACCCCCCAGTTTTGTTGAGGTAACTGGTAGATATGCAGAAATAATTGGTTTCAGCATCCCTGCCTTTTTTACTACAAATACGTTTTAATCGCAGTTCTGCCATCATTCATGAATATTGATGAGAATATATTCAGCCTTTGGGAAGAGTAACGAAGCCAAGCAGAGCTGCTGCGTCTTCCTCAGGCTCTGAATGAACAATTAGACTCCACTGCTAACTGACTAAACAGCTCCAAGAGCAATTTGGCCTTTTTTCACTTTGGGAATTAGAAAACAGTTCAAACCAATATAAAACAGCAACAAATCTTTATGCAATTATTTTTATTTATTTTTTGACAAACCTAATCTTGTTACATATTTGTCGTCCTGTCAGGTGTTGGAACAGCATCCTGATGGACGCTGGAAAGGCTGTATCCATGATAACCGAACAGGAAATGATCGAGTGGGCTACTTCCCTTCCACTTTGGTTGAGGTCATCAGTAAGCGCACAGGTGTGTGTTTTTTCCCTCTTGTGTGTAAGAGCGAGTGTTACACTAATTTTAGTGAATCAGTAATATTACATCAGTTTGAGGCTGAGAACAGGAAGTACCTGGAAACAGCTTCTGGTTTGATTCGTTTAACACCTGAACTGGATTCAATATGAAACCCAGTTGTCTGTACACGAGCTTAGAAAAAGATGCACAATAACATTTTATCATGTTTTTATGTTTATTGTGTCAGGCTTATAATAAGCAAGGTGCAGAAACAAAATTGCTTGAGGCTTTTTTTTTTTCCAGGGACATAACTTTTGAAGCAACACGTTCTCACTCCCGACTCCTCAACATTTTGGGGCTTGGTCAGGGACCGCCTGCGTACAGTTTTGATGCGTCGGGTACCCCCCTCCCGTTAGTCATTGCCGCCCGCAGCTTTTCCGGGTTGCGCCACTTAGGGGTCTTTGGGTTGGGGGTCTGAGGTTAATATAAGGGATCAGGATTAATGGTTAATTTTAGCAACTGAGGTCGGGGATAGGCTGTATAGGGCTAATAGAAGTTAAATTTAGGGTCTGGGATGGTTAGTTGTCATATTTTTTGACAAGAGTAGGAAATGAGCGACAACGCGCTCGTCCTCCTCCGCCTCATCTCGTTAATATCTGACGCGAGGGGGGTACCCGACGCGTCCAAAGCTGGACACGTCGGGTACCTGACCAAGAGTTGAGAGTGAGAATGGGTTGTTTAAAGACATCTAATTTCTGCAATGTTAACCTAAAATCGGCTACCATAATACTTTGTTTTGGTAAATATCTTTTAAATGCAGATTTTACATAAAAAAGTATAGTTACTCTAGAGTTGCAAAAGATGTGGACATAAAGGACCGGTCTAAGCTAAAAGAACTAGTATTAAGTCAAAGATAAATATATTCATGATCTCAATAAACAGAGACAAAATGTTCCTGACAAAACCAAACAAGGTGCCTGTAACAGAAAATAATAGATACTGTGAATGGCTAATGTAAGAAGTTGGACCCAGGAATACAGACTGAACACAAGGAGCTTGAATGAAAATGAAATATAATTTATTCTAAAACAAACAAACAAACAAAAAAAAAGGCTGACATGGCAGCAAAAACCTACATTATCCAAAGGTAAACCACAAGAAGTTATGAGGCGACACAAGGAGAACCAAAGGTGGCATAAAAACAACAATGCTTGCCTGATGAGTGAGGTGAAACTCTGAGAGTATAAAGGGCTGATGAGAAGATTGGAGACACCTGAGCCCAATGAAACAGGGAACTGGAGTGAATGGGCGCAGCAGGACCAAAGAGCACGAGCTGAACTGGAAATGAACAGACGTCTGTTTAAACGTGACGTGTCCTGCAGTGGGAGGACTTTACCAGGGGCCTCATGTATCACAGAAAGAGTTGCATGCGCCAGCTTCCACGCATACATCGGGATGTATGAAAGGTTTACCTGCCGTGAGAATGTGTGGATAACCACGCAAAACTTTTCAGTCGACAGTTGTAAATTATAAAGTCCTGAATCTGACCTAAATACGCCAAAATATGACTCTATTCTGTTCTCTGGATACAAGGAGCAACTGAACACAAACTTATTATTGTAGTTTGAGCTTTTATGGTTTTAACCTGAACGATAAACTGAACGATATTTAACCTCAGAAAACATAAAACACGCCTGATAAAATGAGCGAGACAACCTCACCCTGATGTGAACTGTAAAGTTTCTGTCACCTGTAGACATAAACACGTCAGTGACAGCACACCTGCGAGGTGCACACACAGCTGAGGAGAATAAAATGTGTGTGAGTTGTCTAAGAGGCATTTTCATTCCCACTGAGAAGAAAACTGTCGGATCAGCAAACTACTTAGAACAACTCTCCTGTGATGATTCCTCAGGTTGACAAGGTGTAGAGTAGACAATAACATATACAGTATGTTCACATATAGCGGCATAAAGTTGCGTGTAATTTGTGCAACGTCAGCTGTTTTTCTGCTTGAGAACATCGCCACAAGAAGAATTGGGAAGCAGTGTGTTTTTGGGGATTATACCAGTCAAATACCAATGGGATATTTCCCTGTAGTTCCTGAGTCGAGCCATGCAGCAGAACGGGACTGCTTCATGATTCTGCGGCAAAAACTCTACATTGAGACTCTGCAGCTTGTTTCTTTATATCAACTATTTAATAAATAAAGAGTTCCACTTTGTCCATCCTCATGGGGACTTTGCATCACTTACAGGCCATTCCTACAGCCTAACCATGACCCCTTACCCTAAACCTAACCTCACAGGTACATACCTGACCTTAAACCTAACCTAAACTCAATTCACACGTTAGTCCTAAACCTAACCCCTGACCCACAATGGTATTTCCCCCAATGGGGACTGGGCTTTTGTCCCCAGTAGCAACAGTGGGACTTCACCAGGCTGTGTGTACCGGGAAAATGGTCAAAAACGGTCCCCACCAGGTAGCAAAAACATGTAAACACAAACAATTACTTTTCTGTTGCTAGTGACAAACACTTTTATTTAACATTCTATTTAATTCATCATTTTCCTGCATCTAGAAATCCTTTCTGCTCTCACAGACAGGTGAATGACACACGCTGGACTTTACATCTATTTTACAGATTTTAATGGAGGCTTGGCAGGGGAGGAGTCTCCCCTGCGCTCAGCTCCACATTCGTTGGGATGTATGAATGAAAGGAACGCAGAAACATACATAAGCATGGTTTGATAAATCTGAATATTTCTGTGCGGTCGTACTTTTCTACTCTTGTACATACGCTGACTTTTAGTTTGAAAGCTGCGCACTCTTTGATACATGAGGCCTCAGGACTTCTCCCCCACAGTTTCCCTTTGACTATGAATAGTCCATGTGAACTAAAGTCAGATAGAGCCGACGTCTCCCATCATATCAGTGGAACCTTTACTGTTACAGATCATCTCTATCATTCTAACAATTGCCGTGTTGTTTCCAGCAAATCTGATCAGCGACACAAGATTGAATTCTTTGCTCACATCATCTGGAGAAAACTAAACTAATTTTCAAAAGATACCTGCATTGATTTTAAATATAACAAGATAAATCTAGCTTGGTTGCCTTGATGGAAACTATATAATTAACTCATAATCTTGAGAAAACCACATCAAATATAATAATAGGAAGAGTTGTTCTTCTCTTTTTAGTTTATTACCTAGATCAAAATGTCATGTAAAAAGGCTCCTGTTAACGTCACAATATGTCTTGTAGTACATGTTGCTCAAGTATGAAGACAGAAAGTCACTGAAAATAATGTAATTTTCTTTCAGCTGCCAAAAAATATTTGCAAAACAGTAAAAACCAGGACCTTTTAGATTCAGTTTCCACATTTATAGAAGTTTTCTAATATATAGAAGCAATTTAGCTACCCATGAAGCTGTTTTATATTTCATAGCACTAATAATTGATTTCAATCATCATATCCCAAACTTAGTGGAAGCTAATTTCCCATAATATCAAAGTATTCATCATGTAAAATTTCATTGCTTAATAGACGTGCTGTCCAGCTTCTTGTTCCATTATTTAACCATCTTCCTCCATTTTTTATGAACCCAGTGAGCTTGTCCTAATCTACTGGGCGACTTACACACATTCAGATCCATCTTATCGCTACAGTTTGATGATGAAACATAAAAAGGCGCAGATGTTTTTAACTGTGTATCATTGTTTTAGCTGTAGCTGTTTCTAGTCTTCATGTAGTTCCTTTATGTGTCTGCTTGTCTTTCTGTAACGTGTTTGATCATCAGTCCTCTCTCATCATCAGCTCATCGTTTACCCTCATGTTTTCCTCTGATTTTAACGTACGGGTCCATGGTTCAAATCCTATTGTGGCCCTATAGGAAACATGATATATCAGCATGATTGTGTGTAGCAGCTGTTTACAGTGAAAAACACCCAGCTGCAGTTTTCTTAAAACTGCCTTATCAGCCTCTCTGCTTGATCAGTGCCAGAGCACACACACACGTCTAGTTTTTATATCCCCGTGGGGACCGTGGATTAACTTCCATTCATATTTAGGTAATTTTATAGCCTGCCTAACCCTGACCATTTACACTCAAATTAACCTCACAGGTACCTACCTGACCCTGAAACTAACCTAAGCTCAATTCACACCTTGGTCCTAAACCTAACCCCTCACTTGTAATTTGCATTTGTACCTGGTCCCCACGATGCACGTTTGGTCCCTACAAGTCTGCTTTTTATGGAAAACATTGTAGCAAAAACATGTCCACACACACACACACTATGTCTCTCTATCCTTGTGGGGACTTTCCATTGATTTCCATTCATTTTTTTTTTTAATTTTATATTCTAACCCTAACCATTTACCTCACCTGACTTTAAAACTAACCTAAACTCAATTCACACCTTGGTCCTAAACCGAACCCCCCCACCCAAAATCAGTAATCAATGTAATCAATAAAATTTGCATCAAAGCATATCTGCTTCTGGATGCATTTTTTTACAAGAGGACAAATTTGACTACAAACAGCACTGACATGTAAGCTACATACAGTCATAGGCTACAATGACAAGCAATGATGCACTGATTTAAACATGAGTGCTGTGTTTTGTATGTTGTTGCCCATTGTGCAATGATTGTTTGGAGGTGCTCATATACTTTTATCAAAGTTGAGTTGTTTGAAGGCAAAATTTGCTTTTGTTCCATATTTTAAATGTTTTTACACAGTTAGTGCCTTTTGCAAACAAAAAAGTGTCATTTTGACCTCTGTGTCACTGGTTAGACCTCTGTGTTACTGTGTTGAAAATGTGGATTTTGAGTTGACGGCTGCGTCAAACCAATCAATAAAAACTTCAAATCATGTTATTTTAGCTTACTGATGTTTGCAGACATTTTTTTCTGCACAGCATAATTTCAACTGGTTTGAGGTATGGAGTTGGTCCATGGTCTGTTCTGTTGCAGGTTACCTGCTGTGATTAGGATCATTGTATTGTTGCATCATTACACAATTTGGTCTCAGATTCAGCTGGCAGACAAATGACCTCACGTTTGACTCTAATACTTTAGTTTATGAAGGTGTTCATGGGTGATTCAGAGACAGCATGGTGCCCAGGTCCTGCAGCTGCAAAATAGTCTCAAATCATAAATCCTGTGCCTAACAGTTGTCAGGAGGTGAAATGCTGTGAATTTGGTAGATGCAATTGTTTTGCTGTGCATTGTGGGTAAACATCTCTACTTTGTCCAAACAACATTGTTCTTTCTGAAGTCTCATGATTCATTCAAATGAAAATTTACAAACCTAAGTCTTTCTGCATATCTTTTGTGACTTACACACACTTGCAATTCTTCCAAATAAGCAAGCCAGACTTTTTTTTGTAATTTGATACATTTTAAACTGCTAACTGAGAACTGTTACTTTTTTATTTTGGTTTAATTTCTTTGAGCATGAAGCAAGCAACAGTTGATTCTTTGAGGTCATCGTTGATGTTTTTCTTCCTACATTGGTAACACACACCTTTATATGCCAGAAAAGCAAACGGTGGAAACTCCTGCTTGTATAGAGGGATCCCACTGATGGTGATCAATACAGAAGTCCTATGAAAACAGCTATGATTAACTTTGTTTTTCACACACAGCATTGCTATTTAATTTGTTTATTAAAATAATGACAAGATGGAATATGTTGTGTACTTGCACACTTGAGGTTGGGTTTCAGTCATGTGGTTTTGATGACTCTCAGTTTCAAATGGAAGACTAGAAGTAAAATGTCTATAGGAAACCATTGTAGAGAGCATGTATTGTCCGGATTTAGATTCAGTTTCAAGACAAAGATATCAGCAGTGAGTTCACAAACATGTCGGACATGATCCATATCTCATGAAAAGGAATAATTTTTCAACAGATCCTAAAGATTTGCTGACAATTGAGGCTGTTCATATCACAAACCATCTGCTTCTTCAGATGTCTTACTACACCAAACAGCAGATGAAGTCCAAATTAGAGTATTGGTAAATAGTTAACATACCTTTGATGAAGGGGTGGCTGCAGACATGGGCATTTTGCTGTGTTCCAGTTGCAGAAGAACTTGAAAGTATGAAACTGAAAGTCAAACTGAGTCAATTCCAAATTGAAAGTGTTTCAGTTTCTATTGTTTTAAAACAGTTTTTCTATTTTTTGCTCTGACGGAATAATTCAATAGCAGTGCTCTACACAACATTTTGAGTATACAAACAGCATTAATACATATCACCCAGAGATACGCAGCACTAATCTAAAAATGTGTTGCACTAACTCTAAAGCACTAACTCCCCCTAATTATAAAGCACCAATGCACTGAAAAATGTAGCAAAAGCTAATTCTAAAGCACTATTATAACCCAGTTGACACATGGAACATTCTTCAGTCAACATAAGACAATATTTACTGTGTGCAGAATATTGTTAATAAGCAATGTCAATATGTCACTTAGTTGACACACATATGAACAAAAAGTATGACAGTTTTCACCCTCAGCTGCTACAATAATGTTGATCAATAACATTTAAAGACCTCAGTCAGTGCTTCTAAATTTAGCCCATAAATTTAGCACGTGCTAATCCACTGATTAATTTATAAAATAGCAAAAACCTGAAAGCACCAATCAGGAAATTAGTTCCTCTATTAGTGCTTTAGTGCTTTAGAAAGTGCTCACCACTTATATAACCTAATAATTATATAAAGTACTACAAGTACAACTGACTTAATGTAAATTAAACAACACAACACTGCTAAAAACCATGAAAATAAAGAGTTACACTCGTGATGCCAAGAGCAGCCATGTTGAAATAATGATGCCGAACGTGCTTCACCAACTTGCCATCTTGAAATTATGACATTAGGAGCTGTTCTAGTTTATATTTCCTACTCAGAAGTCAGAAACTTTGATCTCTGAGTACAACTGGAACACAGCATTAGTGAAAGCAACCTATTGAATATTAATAATATCTGGTAAAAAACCATGTCATGTTTAGTGTGTCCTGAATTGGAAAAGTTCGAAGAGATTAGACTTTTCTCTCCCCATAGATTTATTTTAAAGCTTGCCTTTTTTCTCATCATGTAGTTAGTACAAGAAAATCATTCCTATAAATACATACAGTACCTGTTCAGGACAGCATGTTTTACTTGTCACTTGTGCCAAATTCCTTAGATAATATTATCACAATATTTTTTTATTATAATTTTAATCATAGATGATAAATGTGCGCAGTTCATATTCAGCTAGTAATCATAGTTTTTGAGATTTTAAGAAAACATTTTAGAAATCAATGATGGCAAGCAAGTTTACAAAAAGAGCTCCTCCTGACTACCAGTTCAAGTAGTACCAGTAGTAGTTTGTCTTCTGTAGAGGACATTTGTAAACCTGAATATCTCTCACCTACTTCATACTACTGAATCAACTCCTTTTGGTTTCTACAGAGGACATTTAGGGCTTTTCAATAACACCAAATTTGTAGGGATGGGGCTTTGGTACCTTTCTCTTCCTCATTCAGGAAAATGGTATCCTTCAGTGAAAGCGTTTTTTAAGAGGAAAGGTAACAAATAAACCATTGTTTGACCTCTCATAAAATACTCCGTAGTGGACATTTGTAGGTATTTCCTTCATTTTATCCTGTTTTTCTAAAAGGACAAGAAAGGGAGTCATTCTCAGAAGCAGAGACAATTTTACTTCAAATTGTTGATGAAAACTCAGATTCTGATGTATGATTGGTGTTGATTGGATGTCTGAGTCTGTCTAGAACAAGAAAAGTATGCATTGATGAGCAAATGGTTCCATTTACTGGTCAATACCTGGTGTGTTAGTATGGACCGGGCAAACCATACCCAACTGGATTGAAGGTGTTTGTCTACTCTGCATCAATTGGGTAGACACCACCGTCAATTGCATCTCTGGAACACTATGATGCAATCCATCATCCAGGATTGTGGATAAAACACATGAATCAAGGTGTCGCAGATCTGACTGTAAATGTAAAACACATGTGATGTGCACACAGTGTTAGGTATTAAAGTTCGAATAAAGGGAATTACTTGTAAAAGTATCTTACCAAATAAACACAACAAAGCAAAAAAGAAAAAAAAAAGTGATGATTGACAGTTATACAGATGTTAAACTTATTCTTATTTGGACTTTTTGGTATTTTCTTTGGGATTAATTGATTGCCATGAAGGTTCAGTTTCACAGTGTTCTGATGTCCACTGTAGTGGACATGTGATATCGCAAAAATAAAAACTTATTTAAAAAAAAAATTTCAATATTCTAATAACCTTACAAAGATTGTGGAATTTTTTAAAAAAATGGTAATTGGGCACTATATTTTTTCCTGGTAGTCAGGAGGTTAAACTTGCTGCATTTGAGTCTGTATTTTTGTCTGATCTGGGCTATATTTAGTGCTTTACTGTATTGACTGAAAAGACTCTCATGGGAAAAACCTCAGTAAGTAATAGTGGAATTTTTGTACAATTTACCTGAAAATGTTAACAATATTTTAGTAGCAAATGACATGATATACTGTCAGTTTGTAATTTGTTTAGAGGACTGGTAAATGTAAATAGGAGTTAGGAGAAAAACCATCCTTCTTGATCTTTCAGTCTATCTCCACCTCTTCATTCTGTACATTTCACGCCACAGTGGCCCACATCTGTGTCTTCAGTTTTCCTCCAACCTTCTGAATTAACATCCTCTGCATGCTTCACTCCCCTCTTCCTCCTGGTTTAATTTGTAACTTCAGTCTTTGTTTTTAATTTCTGTATCCCCTCCCCTTTCTTTCTTATGTGTAATTGTTTGTTGTGTCGTTTGTTACGTGCCGGTGGTTCACTGTCGGCTGGTTGTGTGTGTGTGTGTGTGCGTGTGTGTGTGTGCGTGTGGTTACTTTTGTGTGTCTTCACGGTGGGTGTTATCTAGGTTTGGCCAGCACAGTCATTTGCACCCAACAGTTTCAAAAGATACCGCTGGTTCCCCCGGCGACGGTTGCCCCTGCCAACGCGGTAGTCAACGGCAACGACACCACGTTCCATCAGATCCATATCCTGCCTCCACCGCCTCCTCCTCCACCACATTCCCATCAGCCACTGCTTCCACTTTTCACTTCCTTTGGCTATAACAGGTCGCCCGTGACAACTCCACAGGGAGACACACCCACTGCCCCAGGTACACGCCCACTTTTCATTATTATTATTATTAATTATTATTATTATTATTAATAAAGCTTCAATGGATGTTTTCTTCTGGTGTTTTTTATGAACTTGTTACATATAAAAACTGTTCATCCTAATTGGTTATGCTTGATTCTAATTGGTTGGTTAAATATTTTCTTTAGAAGACATCCATTAAAGTTTTTTGTTATGAATCATTATTTATGTAATTTTATATGTTGCTCGTCTAAATTAATTTTTTTTCTGTTGCCATCTTCATTACTAAGAGCCTGACTGGATGTGCCTGTAATAATCTGGCATTACTGTAACTGCAAATTGCTGCTTCATTAAGTAACACATGCCATACGTTGTGCCATAAATGAAAACTTAAATAAATACTGATCTCTGAAAACAGAGGCATCTATGAAAAAAAACATAGATAACATGGTTAGTTCCTGATGCGACGGTGCTTTTGGACCACAGGGGACAACCTAACAGTCCTAGTAAACATTTGGAGTTTTACATTTATGTTTGTTTTGATGCTTCAAGTCTTGTGACAGTTTGAAGTCCTTTTGACAACATTTAATGATATTTAGGTCATTTTAACTCATGCTTAACAGAGACTCTCGAGTGACGTAAAGGGATGTGATTTTCCAATTCCTCTTCCAGTACCTGCACTGTTAAAAGGTTTATAGCATCAATAAAGCATAGGTAGTTTATATGTCACCATTGTCTGCTATGATGTACTTGAATTCGAACAGGCACAAAATAGACACTAGCAATTTTTTTAACTTCTCTTTAAAAATTAAACAGCCCTCAACATTTGGCTCCAACCTAGTAATAAGTGATTAATGAAGAAACTCTAAATCTAATCTGTGGGGTAAGCATATTTGTACTAGTTTGCTGACTTGAAAATAATATTTGTTACAATAAACTAAAAACACTTTTGTACAAAACAATTTAACATTAATAAAACAAAGGGATTATAAGTCAATGGTCTAACTTAGGTTTTAAATTAAATGAGTCCATGTTAAAATCAGGACTAATCAGGATCTAAACAAAAATAGTTCTAAAACATTTCAACTAAACCTATATCTAGTGTACCTATAAGACAACACTGGTAGGACAAAAAATATTATTGTTATTTTTGTAACCAGTTTAAAGCTGCTTATCACCCACTGTATAGAGGTGTAATTTTGTAGTGTGTAGGTGGAACAAAATAGACACAAACTACAAAAAAAAAAATGGCCAAAGTAACTAAAGCTTTAAAGAAATGCAGGGGAGTAAAAGTTTTGATTTTATTGTTAAAATGTAGAGTTGGGGTTAAAAAGGGGCCTGAAAACATCCTTTTAATGTCTCAAAACCTCATTGAAACTGTTTGGTCTGAAAGCACCTATATCTTCAGGTACACTTCAACTCATGAAGGCACCTCAGCAAATCAGAACTGGCTCTACTGTAAAATTAAGCCATCATCAGGTCATAAAGTACCTGAAGTTTCAGAAAGTGATCAAAGATTGGTTGTTAGAGGATTTATTTACTTATGATAGTAAAAATACAGAAAAATGTTTGTCATTCTCTCACTTCTGTTTTCCTGAGTTGGTTTGTAATTCAGTTGGATGTTTGGGTTTCCTCTTTTGATTTATTTTATCCTAATAATTTCCACCGTCTTTTCCCATTTTTATTTCTCTTTCCCAGCCCTTCATCACTTACTCAAATGTTAGGAAAACCCTGTTAGTTTCTCATACAGAGACTCTCCACACACGACTCTATCCTGAGCAGGCCGTTTTTTTGTTCAGTCTGCGTTCTTTGTGTTTTTGTCATCAGTCACTTTTACCCACTTTGTCCTCACACGTAGAATGTGTGCGTTGGTGTGTCTGTGTGTGTTTGTTACAGTAAAAAGGGAGAAAACTTAAGTAGAAAAAGAAAAAGATGGAAACTATAATGTCCATGATTTTAGTGATTAAAAATAATAGTTTAGGTGACTCAAATGTTCCTTTTTTTTACAAATCTACTACCAACCACACCCACGTTCACCTGTAGATAATCTTGTTGCATTAGCAGTACAACTTTCTACTGTAAAACCTTAAATAATATGGGTTAAACTAGAAGTATTAATCTGATGAAAACAAGGGTTTTCTAAAAAAGAAAATGTTTAAAAACTGTTTTTTGATGGAGATGTTGCCTCACAAAGAAACCTTTCCAACATTAACTACAGGGCGATATTTTCTGTCTTTTTGCATTTGAAATCCTGTCAATTTATTTATTACCAGTAATATCTTTTTCTCTTGAATCCATGAGTGCAAAATATTAGAGCACAACCTGTTTAAATTGTGTCAAATTGAGCGAGTTAAAAACTGTAAAATGCCAAATGTTAAATGAGGTTTTGTTAGAAAATGTTGCCCTCTGTCATTCACAGGTAAGGTAGACACTGACTGTTAAATTCTTCTTCTTCTGACTCTATTTTCCACCCTCCAGGAAAATTTAAATAACTAACATATTCATCTCATTTTGTATCCTAGTTACTTTTAGTTTGTAACCTTTTTATTAAGTCTT
Source organism: Anablepsoides rubrolineatus (assembly GCA_031762495.1). Taxonomy (NCBI): domain Eukaryota; kingdom Metazoa; phylum Chordata; class Actinopteri; order Cyprinodontiformes; family Rivulidae; genus Anablepsoides; species Anablepsoides rubrolineatus. The sequence goes on from JARVGW010000194.1 coordinate 1,838,652, forward strand.
GATGGTTCTAAATGAAAACAAAACATCAGATTATTTGAGCTGAACTGAAACCAGTGGTTTTTTTCTGACATCTCTTGGAGGGATGTAAAATGGCCACAAGAAGGAGCCGTGTTATTCCCTTGAAAACGTTTGATAAATGTGTGTGTTTCTCTGGAGCACTGTTGGTCTCACATATAAACCATTAATAAACCCTTTCTTAGGATGGTTATAATGGTTTATTCCACTCTCCAAATGCACTACGGCCTCATTCTAAGAAGTCCAACATATATAATCTCACACATATGGATGCATTATATATGTATGTGTATGTACATTCTACGTGTATATACACAGAAATCTGTGTAATGTATACTATCAGTATATAAATGTTTTCATATATTTATATATATGCTGTATTTTTTCTGTGTGTGGGAGAGAAAGTGATGAGTGAAAATGAAACTACTGTGTGAATGTAAGTTGGAAACTTTTTAAACTTCCCTGTTATCTGAAGGGTCGCTCTGTACTTCTTGTCTCATTCAGTGATTCATTTAAAATTAATTTATTTAGCCTGATTTTGTTTTACTATTTGAAAAATATCATTTTAAATAAAGATGAAGGCATTCTCACACTGAAAACTCTAGTTTATGACAATCTAAACCTTTGCAGTCAAGGTTTTATTTAATAAAAATTGCAACAAAGCTCCTTACTAAAACATAAATGTGAACATTTTCCAGCATTGGAGTAAATTACTCATGCTTTTTAAACAATTGACTATATTTGAGTGTATTTGTTAAGGATAACACACAATAATACGTTTCACTATTAGATGTAGTCGAAAGGGTTAAAGTCGACAGTTTTATATCAGCTGGTGTCCTAAGCTAGTCACCAATTTTTACTGAAAAAAATGTCTGACATTGTTTATTTCCAACACTAAACTGGTACGTTTATGATAAAAAATAGATACTTTATTACAATGAGAGTTTGGCATAAAAAGCTCAAATAAAAATAAGAAAATTAAAAACCAGCATTTCTGTAAAGATTTTACAGTTACATATAAACAAACACGTTCAGTACGTGAAAAAAAGGTGAAAATTTTAACAACAAATAGGAAAAATATTATGCTATAGTTTGCATTTATGTCACATATGTAAGGTTGATATAAACTTTGAAAAGAAACAAATTAATTTTTTTATGAAAACGTTAAAAAAAAAAATTCCCTCAAAATATTTTTCACTTATTAAAACCTCATCTTTGGCATCATGATATTAACAATTCACCTCCTTATGTTACTTTGTTTTCTATTGTAGCGTCAAATTAGATTAATGTTTAGTTCATTTTTAAGAATAAAGTTGCCAAAGTACTTATATGAGAGAAACATGAGCACAAATGTAATATGTCAGCTTTTACAAACTGTGCCTGTCCAATGGACAGTTAAAATTAAACTGCATTTTTACTTTACATTGAAACGGCTCAGGCAACATGTCACAACGTGAAAAGCAAACAAAGTGCTGCATGCGTGAGCGTCTCTCATTTTGACGTCCAGATGAACAAATAAATAAATAAATCAGTTGTTGCCACTTTTAAAGGCAGTTTCTGAGTGCGAGACAGCAGTTTCTTAGGCCACATCAGGGGGGTCGGTTAGTGGTTAACGGTGGTGTTCTGTGTTGAAGGTTGTCGAGGCTCAGAGGCAAGTCCTCACAGTTCTCCCACCCCATCCAGCGGGCCCCATGGAGGCTCCAATGAAGAGATCTGGGTTCTGCGCAAGCCCGTGGCAGGTAACTAAGCCGCGCTGCGCTGAGCCCTCAACCTCTGACTCCTGAAAGTCTGACCAGCGGTCAAACAGTATCTGACGTCCATCGGCAAACTCTTCTCTAACCCTGCGCTGCTGTTTGCAAGCGCCTGTGGTTTTACAGTGGTCTCCAAGAGCCGAATTCTCCCATGGGTTCATTTTAGTCAGGAGATGATGGTGCTCGAAGGCTTTCAGATACTATTTGACCTCCGTGTCCTGCCTATCCCTCCATCTGAAGCTTAGCTGACCTCAGAGGTCTAATGTGTAGGCTACAGGCATTTGCATTGGTCTCCAGTCTGTGTGAGTGAGCGTCTCTTAGATTGGTTGTGCTGGGATGCTAGAGGACAACAAAGACAGAGACTTAAAGAGGGAGAGAAGTGATGATGTGAGTTTGACTGGCGAAAAAGTGAGCGGCATGTCTTTATTCCACTTTTGTGTTCGTCACTCAGTCATCTGTCGGCCTGTTTGTCCGTCCTGTCCATCCAAACACATGCAGCCCAGTGCATTTCAACGGAGAGTCACATCTCTTACAGTGCAGCTTTGGATAGAACCTAAACCCTTCTGTGTGTCTGTCTGTGTGTCTGTGTGTCTGTGTGTGTGTGTGTGTGTGTGTCCGGATGCATCCACGTGTCTGTCGCATGTGTGCAACATTACCAACTCCTGTAAATATTGTACGGGCGTCTGCATGGGCGTGTGATTGCACACGTACGTTCTGGTGCGCATGTGTGTATGTGTTTGTGTGTTGCAGGTGGGGATCGCAGCAGCGTGGGCAGCTCTGGAAGTGTGACCAGTGTGAGATCTTCAGGCAGCGGTCAGAGCGCCGGCAGCGCTGCACACATCCTCCACGCACAGGCTGAGGGTGTGAAGGTAATATCCCCACACACACACACACACCTATAATGTAACCTTTCTGTAAACACATCTTAATCAATAGTCCAGGCTAAAATTTGATTGATTACAGTGATCACGGTGGCTCAGTTGGTAGAGCTTTTGTTTCTCAGCAAGAAGTTGCTGGATTAAATCCTGGCCTGGAACCTTTCTGAGTAGTGTTTACATGTTCTTCTTGAGTATTTCTTCAGGTACTCTAGTTTCCTCTCAAAGACAAAAGACATGCATCTTAGCTTCACTGGTACACACTATATATGCCTCAAACAAATGCTTGTTTTGTAAATGTAATTATTTTTAACAAAATCATGTTCGAGCCTAAGTAACGTCAGGAGTTGAAAGTCGGCCAGTCTGTCAAAAACTCCTGGATCACTTTTTCTCCCCAGTCCCAGACTCTGATCAGGACAGAATAAAAAAAGAAAGTGAACACAGACATTACAGATTCATATGTCCATATTCAGTAAATTAAAATAAAAACTAAATGGAAAAGTTGTGTGTGGGAAAAAACTAGGTCCAAGCCATGACTCAACAGCTTGTAGAACCACCTGTATCAGCACTAACGCTCATTAGGCTTGGGTGGTGTGACATTATTATGATAAACCTCGGTATTGAAATATAGAATATTATGAATATTATCATGGTATATTCATTCTCTGGACCTTCTCTGAGACTTCAAACTATACACAGTTTTTAAATTGTGTTGATAGGCCAGAGTTTGAGTTTTATTTCAAGCCAATGCTTTAAATGTTGTATTTTTTAATTTTAAATTGATCTTGCTTATTTTAACATTTTTGTGTTGCTTTGTTGTCTTTTTCTTTTATTTTGGCTGAATAGTGAAGCATTTTGGTCAACTCATGTTGTTTTTATGTGCTATATAAATAAATTGACATTACGTCAATTATTTATATTTTATATCACCTTTTGACATTTTCAACTTGTTTTATTACCCCAAAGATGTCTAAAAACATTAATAACTTTGCTAAAATGTATAAATTTGAAGTTCCTAATTGCAGATGTCAAGGCTTGTAAATGCTAATAAATATGTGTGTGTCTGTTTGCAGCTTCTGGCCACTGTCTTGTCTCAATCTGCCAAAGCCAAGGAGCATCTAATGGAGCAGAACAAGTCTGTGGACCAACCTGCAGGCAAGATGAACAAAATCCAGACTCAACCCTGTTACTTATAGACATTTCTATAGACATGAAACTTATCGTATATAGGGGAATAAGTTTCAATATTTTAATTATTTATAGATTGTTAAATAATTCTTACATTTATTTTAACACTTGTTGGGGCACAACCCCTGTTAAAGGGGAAGAATTATTTTATTATTTTTATTATCAGTATCAATATAATAAAATATGTGAGTTCTTTATGTTTGAAGGGATCACAGAACCACGTGTAGGCATGACAGCTGACAATTTCCATTTTAGATTATATTTATTTAGAAATGGCAACAGTGGATAAATACTAATGTCTCTAAATTGATCTAATATATTTAAAAATTATGAATAAAATGGGAATAAAAATTTTGATTAAGGTAGAAAACAGAACAAAATTATAATTTGAGGCACTTAGTTTTAATGAATTTTAGTTGAAAATTTTGTGAGGGAGGAGTAGGGCTGTACCCAATAAACTTGCCCGGGAAAATAAATTATATCATGATATGCTAATTTCATGACCGACGTCATTTTGCCCATGTCGGAGAGCCTGCTTGTTTTCTGTTGCGGTCTCGTTAAAGCCGCCCAGTCTGATACAGGTTTAAACAGACGCTGCTTTCAACAAATCAAACAAACCCCACAGCTTTATCCAATCAGAGCAGAGCAGGGGGACGGGTCTTTCTGATGTTGGAGCAGCAATCTGCAGGATAAATACCAGTCAGCCTGCAGCTCCTGAGTGAGAAAACCCCGTCCTCCACATTTCGCTCCCGATCTACCAGAGACGTTGGTATCTAAAATCTAACGCACTATAAGTTCAGAGCTTTGTTATCGAACAGATATGTCCAACATTGCTCGCGTGTCCAAACTCCTCTCCTCGTCGACAGCGCTGTTAGAGGAGTGTGCTGCATACAGGCTGAGTTGTTCTGAGAGAGAGAGAGACACTATTTCAGCTCTTCCAAAATATTAACTCAGATGAACACTTGTTTGCCCCAGTAGAGAAAAGATGAGTCTTCGCTTAGCGTTAGACACCACCCCCCACCCCGCAAAAAACAAAACAAAAAACATACAAACAAAAAAAAACCTCTTTGTTCTTTTTGTAGTTTATCTTATAGTTAGATTTTTTTTATATATATATTTATAGTACATACATACATAATGTGTTTGCACTGAAAAGTTATGGAGATGGTTAAATATTTGGATGACTATATCTGACTCAAGTCTTGCCAAAAATGTTTTTTTTTTATTAAATATATTAAAAACACTAAAATGACAAATATAAACTACAGAAAAGCTGTTTAAAATCAAACTCTTTCTTACAAATCTCTTTGGTCCAAATGGTTCAAGTTAAAATTTTTGTATAATGCTTCATTAGAGAATACTAAACTGTGTACTTTGACTAAAAACATGGACACAATGTATAATGTTATGACTATACTATACTGTGTACTTGTGTGGTGGTGGTAAGAGTTATCATGGATTTATCGTTATTGAGGTAAACTGATCAATATATCGCGATACTGATTTTACGAGACCCCTGCTCATGTGGGTTCTTCATTCATCCCCACTCACCATAACCATTACTGGAAGATGACTTTTTGTTCTTTTTGTGGATGTATAATGGTATAGTTTTCATCTGTTCATAAACATTCTCTTGTCCCACCAATAACCTGATTTGCTCAAGCTAGTTTAACAAAACTTTATAAATATATGCACCATCACTAGACAGTGTCATGTACACTTTTTATCACTGCAGCTTAAAGATCAAGCTTGCAAAAGTATAAAAATATACAAGGTCATTGCTTGCTTGGGGCATTTTGTATAATAGTTTGTTAAAAGGCATGTAATGTGTTATATCCAGTACTCTTGTTCAGCTCCTGAGATTGATGCCTTGTGGGTCGATTCAGGTCAGCTGAAGGTTTGATGTTGGCTTCTGGACTGGAGATAGTCTCTCAAAAAACCAGCTTCAAAAGTGATTAATCCAGGGGCAGAGAATAAAATAAGGGAAAGTTGTTTAGACCCACTGTAAGACAAAAAGGGAAGGCCTTCAAGAGGTGACAACCTTTTCTGGAAGATAGACACTACAGATAGCAAATTTGGAAGTGCTACAAAGCTGGTTACAGAAGAATGGGATAAAAACATACAAAGTGAAGAGTTTAGTTAGAAAACAAGAGTCTTAAATGTCTAGCCTTTGGAGAAAAAAAAGATGTGACTTCTACACACACATAGAGATCTTGGCTTGTTCGGTACACAGATGGCCAAAGCAGGGGATGTGGGAGGAAGTGTAGAAGGGTGCAATTGGTTCAGAATATTTTTGTCTTTTTGAAAGCAGGATTGTGATTGGTTGTTTGTCAAAGCAAAGACTGGTCAGAATCCATTTGGAGGAGGAGGGTGGAGGTCAGACAGTGAGATGAGTAAACTTCATCTGTTGATTGACGGAAGTATTGTAACGAGCCAATCGTATTCCTACCAACAGGCTCTGCCAGCTCCTCTCGCACATCAAGCCAATCAGGCTGTCCGCTCCATGAAGCGCCGCCTTATGATGCCACGGCAACCAGGAAGGGGGAGGTGCCGTGTGAAGGGAAGGTAGGACAGCCCTGAATCCCTACAGATTTAGTCATTTGAAAAAAGCACGAGTCTCGTACAGACAACCATCAGCTTCCAACTGCAGTGTGATGAGAATGTAGCTCCTCAGTCACTCAGCCCCACTGACATCACACACACACACACACACACCAAGATGTCCCAGCGGTTTCTCTCACAGCTGGCTTCGTCCGTGCTGCGAGTGTTCGGCTGCAGCCACGACACGGTGAGTGTGTGAGTGGATCTCGTATGAATGTGTGAGAGATTCTTTTTCTTTCTCTTCTCAGTTACGTGCTTTACATCATTATTCACTCCTTTAGTTGCAGCTTCTCCTCTTCATTGCAGTATTGTATTTTTATTTATTTTCTGCTCTAAAATAAATAACTCTATATAAGTAGAGCACCACAGGCAAGAATAACTTTGATTAACATAATGGTAATTGTGTGTGTATGTGTGTGGTAACAGGTGCTGGAGAATGTGCACCATGTGGGTGGACTATCTCAGCAAAACAAGCGTGAATTTTGGAGCCTACACCAATAACATGAATTTAACTGAATGTCCATTAGAAAAAAAAGGATTATTTGAAGCTGATAAATCACTGATTGTACTTAAAAGGCATGTATCTATATTGAATACAAGCATCACTTGCTTGACATTTATGTCAGTGTGTGTGTGTGTGTGTGTGTGGTGTGTGTGTGTGTGTGTGCTGCTATGTAAGCCATGTTCTGATGACCATCTGTTAGCTACAGTAGAGTTCCTTCTCCTAGGCGTCCAGCCTCCTGATACATCCCTCTGCAGGGAAACATGGAGGAAAGATGAGGAGGGACACTACTCACCTGTTAGGAACAGTGTGTGTGAGCATCTCAGGAAAATATAAAAAAATATTACTTTTAATAATTTCATTTATGTAGAATCAGTTCACGACAAAAGTCCTCTCAGGAAAAGAGAGTAAATCATTATTAAACCAATTTGGTTCAAGATCAAATTTCAATGTAATTACATTTAGTTCAGTCCAGTTATAATACAACAATGCATCTAAATGTCACCTCAGTGTAGACCCCCATCTTGAGCAAGGTTAATGGGCGACAGTGGAGAGGACAGACTTTTGAGTTTTAGAGAACAAACCTCCAGCAGAACCAGGATGAGTACCCGTCTGCTGTGAACTGCTGGGGGTAATTCAATTCAGTTAAATTTAAAATATTTTATTGATCGTAAAGGGAAATTAAACTTCGGAACAACCCATCCAATGAGGTCAGAGATGAAGCAGAAGTACTGGACCAGGGTTAAACTACTGGATAGTTTCTGCAGAACAACAAAAAAGACAATCCAACGTTCATAACAGCAATAATTCTAACAAGAGTTTATAGTAACTAAGTACATTTACTTTGTTACAGTATTTAGTTTTTTTGAGGATTGGTAGTTTTACCAATTGTTTTTTTAATAGCTACTTTTACTTTTATTTTGTTACATTTTAAAGCTAAAAAGGATACTTTTTTCATCATGAAAAAAGATGCTTCTGCACTCTAAAAAAAGATAGCGTTGAATTTACTCAACAAAGTCATGTCAACTGGCTCCACTAAGCCTAGTCGAGTAAATTGAGCAAAGAATATATATATTGTTTGGTTCAGTAAATTCAACAGTTATATGACTTTTACTTGAGAAGTTTTCTCATCATTGAAATTTATTTTTACCCGTCATTTTCTGTCCATGTAATTTTACTTTTACTTAGTCAATTTTTTCAAGTACTTTATAGACCTCTGAATTCTAAATACAAGTGCAGAAAGTACAGAGAGCAAAGACCACAGTAGCAGAATGAAGAAATGTGGTCAGTATTTCCCTCAGCGCCATAACTACAGGGGTAGCTCAGGATTACTTTAGCTACTTTTAATCAAAAATATTAAAATGAAAGGTTTTAAGCTTCGTCCCAAAAGTAAACAGGGTATCAACAACATGAACAAAAACTGTAAGCTGGTTTCACACCAGAGGAGCCTGAAAACTAAAAACCACATTTTCTACTTACTTTAGAGCCAATACAGTCATGTCATCAAGACTGTACAACTATGTTTATTGAGCATACTGTTGCATAGGTCATGTAGACGATTGAACCGCACATGAGATAGAGTTCTGAGGTTTGTGTCTGGACTGTGAGTCATTGGCACACAATGCAAACAGACCTCTAAGCATGGCTTTCCATCAAACTCAAACCAGGATGTGGAGGCCTGAAGTCTAAACATATTCAGTGAGTAGCCAGGCCCAGGTTAGACTTTTTCAGACAGCAAAATGTTCTACATCAAAACAAACAATCTATTGTCAGACAGGACCAAACAACAGGTTGATTAGAGAACATGTCCTGCACTGGAGACAAGAGTGGCATCCAGGTACCCAAGACCATGTCAGAAACCTTGTTACTACTTATTCCTTAACATCTGACTAGTCTTAGATCACACCTTTAATCAATGATTTTGATCTCAAAGTTGAACATTTGCAAAGTTCATCACAGGCTTGGAGCCGTGCAATATGTTTGCATGACTTTCTTTATCTGTTGGACAAATGGCATCGCACCTGCCTAGTTTTAAATACCTTGGTATACAAAGTAATTCATAGATGACTTGCTGAAAATTTGGTACGCTTTATATGCTGCTGGTTTTTAATTTATTTGTTTGGGGGTGAGGTGGGGATTTTTGGGGTTTAATTTTTGCCAGGAGACAGTTCATCTTCTTAATAAAGTAATAAAAGTGGACTTTTTTTGCAGTTTTGGCTTAGTATTTATGAAATAAACAATGCAATGGTGCAAAATCATGTGTGTTGTAGTTTATCTAAAGCGCTCTTTACTAGAATTTAAGACTTAGCATATTGTTTTATAAAGTTAGAACATGTGAAATCTTTGATTTATAAACACTAGAACTTACTTTTGACCACAGTTTGGACAATTTGGACAACCCCATACCAGCTCTTCTTTGTAGCGAATTGTCAATTTTAGGTTATTTAGTTTTACCTGTTTTTTTTTTTGTATATACAGTGTGTTCAGATAAGGGTATCAAATGTGTATTAGCCTCCAGCTATAGTACTTGAGATACTGAAGCAGGTTAATTTGTCTAATACTTTTGCTGCTTTTTGTCTGCTTTTCACTACAGAGCTAAAAGAGACAACCAGTGCTAATTATCTACGTTTAGGAGTCAACAAATCAGTATTATCATCGTCTAGAAACACATTCTGTAGATTCTTAAAGGCATTAAAGCAGGACAGCCATGATAAAATGCTTCTTACTGTTGTAACTAAGTTGGACCCCACTTGGCCCTGTTGATGAAGAATGGTTGTTAAAGAAGCAAACACGGTGCCAGTGACCGTATGCCCCCTGTCTTCTCTCCCCTAGAGCTCAGAGGCCGTTGTCCAATGGCTGAGCGACTTTCAGCTGCAGGTCTACGCTCCAAACTTCCTGGGTGCTGGGTATGACTTACCCACCATTAGCCGAATGACTCCGGAGGTAAGGCAACTGATCCCTGAACCCCCAGAGAGTGTACCCCCTCGCCTCCAAGGACCACAATGTAAAGAAGTCTGCTGGACTTTAATTTGTGCTGTCCTTGATGTTTCCAAGCTGCATGTGCATCATTTCCCTTAAAGGTTATAAAATAACTTCAACAGAGTGGCCTCAGCTGCCCCTTTTCCACCATTCTGTCAAACCTGCTGTGGTTTTACCTTTTTGACCTTTCACCCCTGATCTGGCATCACCCTGCTTCTGTATGACCACAGAAATGTTACTGCTGCACTGCCAGATTTGAACACTGAAATTCACTAAAACCTTTGTTGTCATGCCTGTTTGATTTTAATGTGAATTAATTTTATTGTTAAAAATAAAAACCCCGAATTTCTGAACAAAGTATTTATTCAATGCACATCCAAAGATGTTTTAACCCTCCTGTGGAAGGAGTACACAAATATTCATGCTGACATTACATTGCATCAGTCTATTTTTTTTTACTCTTATGTTTAACATTTTAAAAATAATGGGCTTTAAAAACTACAGTAGGATTTACTGACGCCTGAAAAGAATGGATTCAATTTAAATAAAAACAAAACAATGAAATAAAATTAGTTCCAGTTTAAATGTGTCAAACTAGGCATAACGTGAATGAATAGTTGATTTTTTTTACATTGGGATTATTCAACATTGGGCCAGTTGAGCCAGCTGCACTTAAACACATTCAAGACTCAAACTCAATAAACTCACAGCAGGATTATAAATAAATTGACCTCCTGACTTTTCCATCACCTTCAGCACTGCTCCTCCTGCTGCCTCCGTCTGAGCAACAAGACTGAGGTGCTCCGCCATGCTCACTGCCATATAAATAATTTACAGCATTTATAAATTATTTGTATGTATTTGCACTGTAAATGCATGAGAAGAGTCTAAACCTGCACTTAATTCTACACTCTTTTTTTTTTTAGTAAACACAGTTTTCACACCACTAATCTTGTCTTTGTATCGTTTACGATATGTACCAAGTTTGTGTGCGTGTGTGTTCGGATGTGTGGCAAGTGCAAATATTAGTGGATTCTTGTGTGACTGTCTACTACTGCTCGTGAGTTGAGCAGACACACAATACTAACATAGAAATGCACAACAAAAATAATAATAAAAAAAAAAGTTCTGCTCTCTGGCACTTTTAGTTTTTTTTGTAGTTGTTACAAAACTAGGAGTAAAATGTGAAAGATTCTTTAGAAGAATCAGCCTAATTAAGTCTTTTTGATGCTTCCTATCACTGCAGATATTCACTTGTTTTCCTTTGCTTTGCTTTTGATTTAAAGACATTTGCATCTTCAATTCTTTCTCCTCGTTTGACAGAAGCGTTCATCAGATGTCATAATGTTTCTTGTGTTGCGAGTTTTTCTTCTTGGTTTGTATTCCTGAGTGTGTGTGTGTGTGTGTGTGTGACTGACTGACACAGACAGATACACTGCTGGGCACTGGGGTTTTACAGCACTTGTGGAAGAAAACATCCTCGTGGTATCCTTCTAAGATGCATCTTTGCTTGTGTGTAGGATCTGACAGCCATTGGAATAACTAAACCAGGACACAGAAAGAAGATGACAACAGAGATTAACAAGATAAGTGTCACAGAGTGGCTTCCTGAGCAGAAACCTGTGAGTTAAACACAATACACACAAACACCTAAATGATTGTCTTGTAAAGCTGCTATTAGGGGGTCCAAGCTTGTAGAAACCTTGTAAACTTCTCTAAAGCTTCATAAGTCAGTTTGTGTGTGTGTGGTGGTGATGGGGTTATCATTATATTAGTTTAAAACAGTCTCCAAACAATGTTATCGTTCATCACATTAATTTTTTAGACAATTTATCGCAAAGCTAAATTTGTTATTGTGACATGCCTAACCATGGTACCCAAGTCAACTTGGAAATTACATACATAATAACAGTTATATAGCATACACTGGTTTTTTTTTAAGTCTTAAGAAATGTTGCCAACATATTAGTTTTCATTTATTTAGATCATTTGGAAAACAATTAAATGACAAATGGTTTTGGCTTATCTCCTGTCCTACATGGTTTTAATAACTTTACCGAAGGTTTGTACAGATTATGGGAAAAATATATATAATTTCAAATTGCATCTCCCTCAGACTAATCAACTGCAGAAAGATTTGAAATTGAAGGAATTTGTCTCTTTGAATGTTTTTAAGGCCATTCTTAATGAATTTGTAAAAGACATGTGTTTGTAAATGTTTTAACTTATATTGATAGTTGTCAGCTTTATGGATGAGTTATTCACTTTGTTATTTTTCTTTTTTTTATTTATGCTACTTATGTATTTTAATTATGTTTTGATAACTAGGGTTTTAGGATTGGAAATGATTAAGCGCTGCTGCCAACCGGGTCTCTTTTGAAAAAGAGATTTTTAATCTTAACAGGATCTACCTGGTTAAAAAAAGGTTTAAGTAAATAAAATTAAAAAAGAAAATTCCACTGTTGATTTTAATGAGCAGCCATCATTCTGGTGTTTCTACAGAACAGCCTCGGAGAGTGGTTGACTGCTATTGGTCTAAGCCAGTACCACCAAGTGTTGGTGCAGAACGGCTATGAAAACATCGACTTTATCACAGACATCACCTGGGAAGACCTACAGGAAATAGGCATTACCAAACTTGGTAAAATATACATTCAAACATGATACTAATGTCACTGATACTGACATTAGGGTGAATATTTTTGCTATGCTTTGATGTACCCTGTGATGTCAAGTGCATTTTGATTAATCAAACTCAAATATTCCACTGTTGAAGGTCACCAGAAGAAGCTGATGCTGGCAGTGAAGCGTCTGGCTGAAATGCAGCGCAGTACTGATGGGCGGGGCTCCCTACGAAAAAGGCCGCCGCCAATCACTCAGCAGCAGGAAGTCATGTCGATGGACAGCCCACCCCCAGATGGTGAGCTAATATTAAACTCCTGATATGCTTTAACTACCACGTCTAATGAACTGTCCTAGTGATCAATTACTTTTGCTAAGATATTTAATTCTCTAAAGACTGTTGTGATCTAAAATGCTTTAGGTCTGTTTTTTAGTTAGCCTGGACGTCATCTTTAGTTTCTGTCTTATGTTCAGTTCTTTAGGGTTCAATGCTTAAGAGAATAGTTTTTCTCTTTACATTCTTGTTTAAATTTTATTTGGAAGAAAAGCTACATCACATTTCCAAATTTTTCAAATAATGCTTAGATTTCTGAAATTTGAAGAAAGATTAAATCAAAGTTAGAATCTTTAAGCAAGGCAAGTTTCATTTCTTAAAAATTGAGAACTAGTAATCTGAATCTTTTTGTGAGACCATTAAAAATACATGAAGATTCACTATAGCAGGGATGTCAAACTCATTTTCACTGAGGGCCGCATGAGCGTTATGGTGGTCCTCAAAGGGCCAGTTGTAATTAATTCAGATGTTTAACTTTGACTAAACAGTGTTTTAACATGTCCTCTTATAAACACTGAAAAGTACTACGTGTACAACTGACTAAATGTGAAATAAATAATGCAGAGATACTATTAAAAGTAAGAGAATTTTACTCACTGATGAGTTGTGGTGAGTAGCTGCTGTCTTGAATTCGGAACTCTCCCACTTTCTGACAGGGATTTCCCATAGATGATCAACAAGCTTTATGGGAGATGTAATTTATGGTCAATGCTGGCTTTAAAGCAGCTTATTTTAAGACATTATTACTGTGGTGCGGCTGTGGTGGAGTGGTTAGGGGAGCCATCCCGTTACCGGAAGGTCGGCGATTGGATCCCCCGTTCCAGTCTTTGTGTTCTTGGGCAAGATACTTCACCCACCTTGCCTACTGATGGTGGTCCCTGTCAGTGTGCCCCAGTGCAGCTGTGGCTACAGTGTAGTTTGCCATCATCAGTGTGTGAATGTGTGTGTACATGGGTGAGTGTCTGTGAGTGTAAAGCGCTTTGGGGTCTGGTGTATAAAGATTGACTGGGTTTGTTTTTATTTTTTACTATGTCAGGTCAGTCTGTTTATATTCCCTGGTTATTAAGTTTTTGATCATTTAAATTGTGTCCAAGAATGAGTCTTTTTGTCTTTTTACTATTTTTAATTTAAAGCACATTGAATAGGAGTAACATAAACTTGACTTAAAGATAACTATTAGTGTCAAATGCAAACGTTGTTCTACTTTCAGAGGTCATATCTCCAAAGATGATCACCTTCCAGGACAGTGAGTTGAGCACTGAGCTTCAAAGTGCCATGACCCAGTCAGGCCAGGAGGTCAAAGCTCAGCGAAGTCGTACCCTGAGCAGAGACTATGACGAGGTGACGACGGGAGGTGGAGGGCCGCCGAAGAAGGAGGCGCGGACTGTGAGGCAGCAGAGCAGCCAGGGAAGCAGCTCATCCCACAGAGGCAGCATGTCCTCACAAGGCAAACACCGTCACTCCCACTCCCAGCCCGCACCTCCCTACACACCTCCTCATACACCTACCAAGACCAGGACTTCATCGTCCTCCTCCACCTCCTCCGCTCAGAGCACAGCTTCCCCTCAGGCTAAACCCAGGTCGTCTCCTCAGCTAATTCAGGGAGAGCAACCCCAGTCGCCCCACTCACAACCCTCTCAGTCTCCAACCCAGCGTGGAGCTCCATGTCAGCTGCCCCAACAGCAACAGCAGCAACCTCAAGCCCAGCTGCAACATCAGACGCACCATCCGCAAACGCCAGTGATGGAGGTCAGGGAGAACCAGCAGCAGGTTCCACACCTCTGTCTGCCCCCTGAGCCGGAACTGGTTGAGGTAGAAGGAGCAGACCCATCAGCTCTCAAGAAGAAACGTGCCCACAGCCTCAACCGACACGCCGTCTCAGATGGGGAGTGTGATGAGAGGGCAGGCGGAGGAGGAGGAGGAGGTGGAGAGGGCGCAGGAGAAAGAGAAGTAGAGGTAGCAGTGTGTCAGCCTACCACTGCTGTGAGAGCAGAAGGAGTCAAGTATGCCACAGTGGCTGCCCGTGTGAGCCGAAGCCACTCCGTCCGCAACCAGGAAAAGACGGCCAGCCGCAGCCACACCCAGTCCCTCGCTCTGCGTCAGAAGAAAAAAGGTCCGCCGCCGCCGCCGCCCAAGCGCTCCAGCTCTGCTATCTCCAACTCCAACCTGACCGAGACCAACACACAGCAGCAGGCGCTCACCACCACGGGGGGCATGCTGGATGTGCCTTACCACCAACAGAGGCGGGCTAGTGACCTGGGGATGTCTGTGGAGGCAGCCGCTGTGGAGACAAACAGCATGGGCAGTGTGCGGAGCATAGCCGCCATGTTAGAGATGTCTTCTATAGGGGGTGGAGCCAAAGGCATAGCACTGCAGAAGAATTTCTTGCAGGTACTGTTTATACATCTACAGGACCTGTCTAGTAGTCCTTTAATATAGGTGTTACATAAAGAAAATATGAAAAGCTTCTTTTGTGCTTTTTAGGTGGGAAAAACTCGTGATGCCATTGGTTTGGATGGAGAGGTGGTGAACCGACGGCGGACCATCAGTGGCCCCCTAACCGAGCTGGTGGAGGCAGCCAGGCGTGAGCAGCCTGACCATGTCCCATTGTCTGACCAGCTTGAATCTTCCCCTCCCCTTGTAAACTCCCCTTCACCTCACCCACCATCCTCCCCCCTCCCCAACTCGGGAGGCAGCGGCAGCTCATCAGAGAACCTTCCGTTTGCAGAAGAGGGAAGTCTTACCATCCGTCGTCAGGGTCGAGGAGAAGGACAAGGACAGGTAACTATCTATATATTTGTATATATCTATGTTTGTCTATATATCTGTCAATCTATCTGATATACTGTTGGTACAGTCGCAGTCAAAAGTTTCCATTCACTCATCATGAGCATGACTCATTGTAGCTTGGGGCTTTTATTGGTTTATTTTCCAAGGTTGAATATTTTTACAACGTACAACAAAACATTTTTTTAAAAACAAGAATTGTGTACAAGAGTGTGTTCTAACTATTGTGGGATCACACTTCTCACCCTTCCCTGGGAAGTTTACTGCAGGGTGTTGGAAGGCAGGCTCCGATCGATCGTTGAACCTCGGACCATCCTGGTCGTGGAACAGTGGGCCAGATCTTTATCAATACGGAGTTGTTAAGGGGGTCGTGGGAGTTTGTCTCTCTAGTCTACAAGTATTTTGTGGACCTGGAGAAGGCTTATGACCGTGTTCCTCAAGTCATTCTGTGGGAGGTGCTGCAAGAATATTAGAGTGGGTGGCTATGAGGAGTGATCTGGTCCCTGTATAACCAAAGCAGGAGCTGTGTCCACACTCTTGGCACTTTTTAGAGGCTGATTCAGAAGCGAATTAATAGCCTGATTTATCTAATCAGAAGCCAATTCTGTTGTGTGTTTAAGACCAGAACAATCACTTTTGTTTATGTTTCAATGACAACGGTGAAGTTGAAGAGTCCTCATTCTTCATTATTTCACCCACTTTATGCAGTGCAACAATACCAGAGCATTATGCCTGATTTGTTCTTAAGTTTGAAAAGCTCACCTTGATTCCTACAAACACATTTTTTTGCATTTGTGGCCAAATAGCTCAATCTATCTGACTATAAAACATTTTCCAGAAGATAAGATAAGACCTTTATTGTCATCATACAGAGCACAATGAAATTACATTTCAGAACATCCATTCATTAGAAGACAGAACATAACAAACATAGGAGAACAGGTGCTCTGGGTCATGCAGCCACAGACCCCTGTACAGAACAAGGATCATCTTCATGAAGACACCATGAGGAGGAGCTACCCTTAAAAGAAAAAAAAAAAACACATGAGGGAAGATGAGGAAAAAACAAAACATCATATTATGTCAACAAACGTGACACACTATGGTGTTTAGAATAAAACCTCTGCATAGAGCACATTTATTAGCCAGGAGGAGTAAGTGTTTAGGGTGTGTGTGTATCAGAAACCATTGTATGCACTTGTGTGAATATCTGAAAAATGAGCCCGAAGAATCAAGAACCCAAAACCCGCACAGCCATTGTCCAGAAAATTTATGTTAACTGTTCATTCTGTGCGACCCTCAGTTTGCTTCAGGAACCAGATCACAGACGGGTGTGGGAGGGGGAAAGGTGGGGGATCAGACCCTCAGTCGACGTCATCATCCTGGAAGTATTTAGTCACAGCTCTCAAGGCCATGTACGGGAGAGCTAAATTCTGTTATCATTTATTTTGGAACAGAAGGAACTGTTTGGTTCAGGCAGACAATAACAATTTTCCATCAGCCTTTAATGTCCACTGGTTACCTCTCATGTGGTGAATCCAATCAGACAAATAGTTTGGACAAATTCTGCCGAGCTAAACTATCAGCTTTCTCCAAGATTAATTCCATCTGGACAGAAAAGTCCAGGGACCACAGCCGGCCTGCGACCCTCAGCAGAACCACTTGCAGACCAAGTCCAGCTCGCTCAAGGCAAAAGTCTGAGAGCTGATAGAATGGCCATCCTTCAATGGTCAGGCAGCCAGGAAATGACCCAATAGCCACCGATGCTGATTTATAGAACACCAGGAGACCACCAAGCCAATCTGTAGAATCCAGTGATCAGAATCCAATATTTATTCAGAACAGAGCAGAACAGAAGTCCCACCTTTGACATGTCCTCCCATGGAAGAAAAAACTTTGTTCTAAAAATGTATTAAGAGACCAGCTAACCAAATCCATAAAAATAAATATATCCATAATTTCTGGTTTGGGATGAAAACGTAGAGAAGGCTCCGAGCAGCAAAACAGGGAAGATAAGGGAAGGCAGGAGAGAGGAATAAAGGTGTCTTACTCCTCCAAGAGCGGAAACAAAAAAAAAATGTAGTTAGTTGGTTTGACCAATTGTGTAACTACAAGCTCCAGTCAAACTTAAAGGTGTCACTTTTGAAGCCGCAGCTTTGTTCTTGGTACCCACTAAGAGGTTCATGGAGAGAGAAAAAAAAATTGGCTTCACTGTAAACTGTTTCCAATCTATGGCAGGCTGAGCCTTGATGGTTTCTGTATTGTTACTGAACAATTCTAACTATTTTCCTATAACGTGTGCATTAAAGTTGCATGTTATTTAGTCATTCCACTCTGGAAAAACAACAGAGAATATATAATATATAAATATAAAAGCCCCAAATGAATATGACATTTATGGCCATGATGAGTGTATTATAAACTTCTGACCACAGCTGAATCTTATCTGTGTATGTAATGTGTTAAAGTTAAATGTGCTTTAATGTATGGCAAACCCATAGTGAAGCTTTGCACCTATTAAGCTTTATTTGTTGCTTCCATTTATTTATGTCACTGTTTTGACTGTTTGTGCTACAATGACCTTTTATCATGAATGTATGAACTTTGCGTTAGTGTGTATTTTGTGTCTGTCTGCAGGGTGACGGCGAGGCTCCCCAGGGAGACACCAGTTACACCCAAGAGGAAATGGCTGAACCTACAGCAGTCCTGAAACGTCGAACCCGCATTTCGAAGTCCCACCCCAACGGCTCCGACTTCACCCTCCAGGAGTCGTCCACAGTCAAACGTCGACCCAAGAGTCGCGACAAGGAACCAGAGGGATACGCAGAGATGGCTGCTGCTAACGGAGAGCCTGTGAACACGGGGCAGCCCAACACTACGCAGCCTGTCCCCTACCAGAACGGTACAGCCACCGTGAAACGCCGCCCGGGGTCTGATGCAGGAGTGACAGAACAGCCACAACCCCAACACCAGCCCCAAGTGACCGCCTCTACCCGCAGGGACAGTGTGGACCAGGGAACTCCAGCTGCAAGCGATGGAGGTCCCATGAGAAAACCAAAACCTCCAGTGTCACCGAAGCCTGTTGTGGCTCAGATAAAAAGACAAGGAGGCTCCCAGACCCCCCCACAGGCCGTCCCTAATAAGAGAATCCCGCTGCCGGGGCCTGGCACACCTGGAAGTCCAGGTACTCACAGTCTAATATAGTATGTTGGTTAGGGGTTGGCAGTGCTTGCATTTTTTAGTCCAAATAAATTAGGGGGACTTTTTATTTTCTATGAGCGGCTGTACATGATAACAGTATTGGTTCTAAATTTAGTCTAGGGTGATTACAAGAACGTACATGGTTGCTTTTACTCCACCAGGAGAACGCTGTGATTGTGCAACACTCAGCTGATGGTTGATGCAGTCACATCACTTCTACATGATATTACCAACATCGACAATAATGGACTCCAAAGTTGGAGCTGTGTGTTGTGGGTCAGAGATTTAATTTTTAAGGCAATTTGAAAGAGTTGTACAAATATTCAAAAAAGGGAGTTCAAAGAGCCAAGACTTATATGACAGATCACATGTTTAAGGAACAGTACTTCATAGGAGACTGTGAGGGGTACAGTAAATAGCTTTTACTTAAGTAGATACAGT
This sequence comes from Anablepsoides rubrolineatus, assembly GCA_031762495.1. Classification (NCBI taxonomy): domain Eukaryota; kingdom Metazoa; phylum Chordata; class Actinopteri; order Cyprinodontiformes; family Rivulidae; genus Anablepsoides; species Anablepsoides rubrolineatus. The sequence continues at coordinate 1,857,948 of JARVGW010000194.1, forward strand.
TTTAGTGTGAGTGCTAGAAATGTATATGATTTGGTGTACATTTACGTAGCAGTCACATAATCTTATAAACTGTAATTCAAAATTATTGAGCCAAGAAAGTATTTTTTACTCTGAAGCTGGAGCTAAAAAGAAAATTGATAAGTGAAGCTATAAGGACTAGAATGGCCACAGTTAACACCAGAACAAAACTAAACAAAGATAAACTACCTCAAATGGTTTTAGGGACTATGAAGGTGTCCCCAGTAGCCTGAGAAGACTGAGTGTGACTTTGTTGCTTCACGGTCCCTAAAAAAAAAACTTTATACCGCAGTAACAGAGACAATACCAAACTGAATGCAAGTACTCAAGTTTAGAGATCAACCTGTTTCAAAAGGGACGCCACAGTCTTTCAAAGCATAAAACTGGCTACAACTCTGACAAGTTTACAGACACTGAGTTCAAATCTGATATGTTTGTAACAGATTGCTCTTTGTTTAGTACTTTAGCATTAACTATTGGAGACAACCTTATCTGTCTGTTTGAAAAATATCAAGAACCCATAATTTTTAGTAAGTAATTACTGAATGTACACTCACCGGCCACTTTATTAGGTACACCATACTAGTAACGGGTTGGACCACCTTTTGCCTTCAGAACTGCCTCAATTCTTCGTGGCATTGATTCAACAAGGTGCTGGAAGCATTCCTCAGAGATTTTGGTCCATATTGACATGATGGCATCACACAGTTGCCGCAGATTTGTCAGCTGCACATCCATGATGCGGATCTCCCGTTCCACCACATCCCAAAGATGCTCTATTGGATTGAGATCTGGTGACTGTGGAGGCCATTTAAGTACAGT
>JARVGW010000194.1:1863667-1876130 GCA_031762495.1 Anablepsoides rubrolineatus
CAACACAGACAATCTCTGTAATTATTACAAATTACATGGGGTCCCTAGGTAAAACTAATCCCGTCAGAATAGGGCTATTGTCACACTAAACTACATCAAAACACGACCTGTGAAAGCCCAGAATTTTTCGGCTCTGCGAGAAGAATTGGGTTCTGGTCACGCAACTGTAAAAAATATCAGGTGTTCTTATACTCATTTACCTGTTCAGCTCTACCACAAATTAATAACAATATGAGTGATATGTGTGCGTTATACAAAACCATTCGACACAGCTGTGGACTGATTAGTGGTTGTTTTATTCTGCAGACACCAGCATCCTGCTTATCAGTGCCCAGAACCAGGAAATACAACTTGAGTTACCATCGTCTTCACGTCCTGACCCCGCCTCTTGACAGTGTCTTAAAGGGGCAGACTATTTCTACACAGTCACGTCGTCACACATTCAGTCCTCAGCTAATGTTCAATCACGGTTCTTTTTATGTTTTAAGTGTTAAACCAGGCATGTGTCCAACTAAAGCCTCCTGAGTCTATGAAACCCTCATCAAGAGCCCCACAACCCAGTCTGCACATAAAATCATCAGTTCAAACAGAAATAACCACATTAAAAAAGATATTACTGTTCACCTAAGAAAAAAACTAAACTGTGTGAAGTGTCTTTAAAAATCAGTGGATAAACAAACTTCTTCACAACTGCTGTTTCACAGCGAGTCCCGATGGCTGTCATGTTGCAAGGTGAGGTCCAGTGTCTTCAAAGTGCCAGATGAGATTTGCATCTTTTTGGAGGAAGAGGGAAGTGATCTTGCCTACAACTTTCAATGGAACAAATTCCTCATGAAACTTGCACACCTCAGTGACATGTTTCTAAAATTCAATGAACTGAATTTGCAGATGTAGGGCACAAAAACACCTCCCACATCTGGCACATAAAGTCACATTATTTATCAGAAAACTTGTGATGCAGGAGCAGCGAGGGAACGATGGAATCATTTGAGAACTTGAAATCATTCATTAAAGACAACAAGATGCAGAACACGGTGATCTCATGCATGAAAGAACACATCTCTGCTCTTCAGAAACACTTGCTGAAGTATTTCCTGGTGCAGGACTGCAAAGAATATGACTGGATCAGTGACCCCTTTTGGTGCAACTCCTGTTGACCTCAAAAATCAGAGGAGGAACAGTTCATTGATGCCACTACTGATTCAACAATGAGGCTGCAGTTTAAGTCAAAAACATTAGCTGAGTTTTGGATTGAAGTGGATGAAGATTACCCACTGCTAGGTTAAAGAGGCTTGGCTATTCTTCTTCCTTTTGCCACATCCTACATCTGAGAAAGGTTTTCAGCTGTGGCCTCAATCACGAGAAAATACAGATCAAAGCTGGACATTGAAAATGAACTCATGTTTATTATTCATAGCAATGTTGAATATTAGGGATGTAAATAATCGTGAATCGATTATAACTAAAATGTGAATCGATTCATAAAAACAAATGAATCGATTTCAATGTTATTGTAGAACTTTAAGTTATGTTTGATACTTGCTTTTGGCCACAAAAGGTATTTTTGATGACCTATTTTCTTATTTTGAATTTATATTCTGTTACTAAAACAACAGACAATTACCATTTGATATAAGGACACAAATGCTGATGTTTAAAGAAAATAAACTTATTAGGTTATAAAATGGCTATAATTCATTTTGTTGAAAAAAAAACAACTACTAATAATTAAATTGGAGCTTGAGTAAGTTGTTACAACTCTATTGAATATTGCCAACAGTAAAAAAAAAAGTTTACACTTAATATAATTGCATTGGTGGTTTGCTTTGTTATTTTAAAAAGGTTGTACTTTAATTTTTTACAACCTGTGATTTATTTCAGATTTATTTTATTAGTTAAACTGAAAAGGTTGAGGTGAGAAATGAACTGCAATGTGTGTCTCTCTGCTTGAAGGTTGTTTGTGTGCCAAGGGGGCACAGAAATTGTTTTTATAAATCAAAGGGGGGCCCAGAAGAAAAAAAGTTTGTGAACCACTAGTTTTTACCAAGTTTGTTTATCTTTTGACTTCATGAAACTAAAACTTCTCCTGGTCTGTGGTAACGTAGAGTTTCCATGTTGTGCAGTTTAACTATTGTAGCTCAAGTTCGAGCAGCCTTTTACAAAGAAACAGAACACTTCATCACTTTGCAAGCTTACAAGTTGGAAGAAGCATAACAATCAGAGCTGAAAGGAAAAAAAAGTGTGGAAATTGAACCCACCCCACATGTGGTGATGACGGGGTCCTTGAAGACGTTGCAGCACAGCTGGCAGCAGAGTTTTACTGAAGGCTGCTCAGCAAACACTTGGGGCTCCTGTTCAAAAACATAAACTTGTGTTACTCTGGGTTTAGCTTCAGTTCGACTGTGTTTCTGTGACAACAACTACAAACACATCTGTAAAACATCTGCTAAGTTTGTGTTTAGTTTGCTTCAGGGGTTGGACGTACTGTGTCTTCTTCTTCTTCGTGCAGAGAAAACGTGGAGCGCAGTGACATGTTAGACTCGGAGTGGAGAGACCGAACTGAGATGGCTGAATCAGACCTTCGAGGAGTGCCGATAGGAGGCTGAGTCAAAAAAACAACAAAGGTTCTTACATCAACGGCAGCTCTGCTCATCTAAGATTATTTAGGAGTATCTGACCCTTATAAATGATCTGTTTAGGTATGTTTTATTAGACTGAATCAAGCTGAGAAGATCGGTTTACCATTCCTTCATCATCATCACGAGGGGAGTAAGTCAGAGTGCTTGAGGAGGAAGAGGGAGTTCTTCTGTGCTGTTTGTATGTACTGGATCCATCAGCTGAGAACATAATATCAAAGCATGGCTCAGAAGAGATAAGACCAGAGGAAGGGAGTATGTCAGAAAGAATTTAGAAAAAGAAAAAGGAAGATTAACTGAATGTTACCTTTAGACCCAGAAGCTACTGCTGCGAACGTGGGGCCAAATGATGCGTCCATCCTGCCCTACGGAGAAGAAGAGTAACCTCCAGTCACTAACAAAACTAATCAAACAACTCAGCCAAGTCTGACAACATGCTAACATTCTTAACCATTTCAATTTACCATTTCTTATAAGATCTAAATCCAAAGAATATAAACACAAACAAACTCAAATTTTACCCCAGAGTCTGCGAGAGGGGTGGAAGGACAGCTGGAGGTGGACGATGTGGCAGCTGCTGCTCCTCCGGTGTACTGGCTGTAGCGAGGGGTCTTACTACTGCTCATAACCCAGATGTCTCACATGTGAACAGGAAACATCGACAGCCAGCTGAGCAGCTAAGCCTGAAAAGAGCAGGAGGAACAAAAGGGTTATTTTTTTTTAAAGACATAAAATAACAACAAATCAACAAGGAAATTATAAATATTAGTTCAGTTCCAAAGCCAAGAGGAATTAGTTTATTCAAACTTTGAGGACATTTGGATTGCAGCTTTTTAATGACCTCACCTTGAAAACTACACAAATAAATCCTGAATGCACCATGACATGTTACAGCTGTTTTCAGATGAGCATGAACACCGTTGTGCCCTGCTCTGGAAGGTGGAGGGATTTTACAGTTTACACAACTTCAGTAATTTTGAACATGTTTTTATGAAGAATTGGGTGCAAACGTTAGAACTGATTGTGAATTTTCTCTATATAACAAATGCAGGCTCAATATAAATACACCTTACTTTATTTTGTTAAATGTTTCTTAACAAGTTGCTCTGAAGTAAAGCTTTTGGCATAATTCTGGCTGATATATGACCAGTCCTTTTGAATGAATTAGTTAAGTTCATTGGTCTATTTTCTGACACAGAGCAAGCCTTTTAGCACAATCCACAAATTTTAATTCAGGTTTAAGATCATTGATTTATTTGTAAACATAAATACTGACCTGTCTCATCAGTCATAATTATGTTGTACTGCTGATTTTTCACTAAATTGCTTAACAAGGAATCTAACAATTGTTTTAGCAGAAAACTTTTTATGTGCCGTCCCTGTTACAATAAACATAATGTTCTTTGTTGATTTAGGGCCATTTTACACTTTCCTGAAACAATAACTCGACAGAAAAAGTTCTAACTTCAGAAATGACTATTTTTATTTGATTAATCTTTACTTTCCAAAAATATACTTCTTTTGAGCAGAAAAACTACATGCAAACATACACAGTTGCATCAAATCTTATGACTTAAAAAAATGGCTGATGTCTGCAAAGTTCAACTTCCAGTGGCTGAGGTGCAGAGAGACAGGAATCAACATGGAAAAGAGGGGAAGTACCAAATCCCAGAACCAGCGACCCAGAGAAACATTAGCTACCCCCTGATGTAAACAGAAAGGCATGCGGACAGTCCGCTCCTCCGGTAATTGGTTGCAGAACGTGCGAGTGATTTGTAATGTGCTGTTGTCGCAACACTGGCCTGGAGATTCCCGTAAGGAAAGCCTCTGACAAAAAGGGGGAGTACCACTCACACACATAACCACAAAGTTCGCTGGCTAAAGGTTCCGACAACAAATATATTCGACTTCAGCGCATGTTAGCGACAACAAATGTGAAATTAGGGTGTTTTTATCCACTGTCATTTCTTGGACAGCGATTAAAAGCTCATATTATTGTCGTGATAAAGTATATTTGCTAGCTTAAGTAAGCTAATTGTCTGTCCTTATCAGCAATCACTGCTATTGACAGAGTTTAACATTATCTGCTAGCCGCCACAACAAAATAGAAGTTCTTTCTCGACAGGTTAAGCAAGAACAATACACATTCTATGCTATAAATGCTTAAAAACTTGCCATTATTTGTTCCACAAGCGTTGACCCAAGTCTGCACACGAATTCTTAAATCTTCCTCTTTGCTTCTCATACATGACGGCTCTAGATGCCGCGGTGTCTTCTGGGAAGTGTAGTCGAAGGTGTACGCACAAGTGTTCTTTGCTGAGCTGCCAAACTACACTTCCCACAATTCAGTTCGCAAGGTTGCAACTGGACTTGATGCTTTCGGAAAATTGTGCAAACTTTTTGCACAGCGTACTATTACCAAATTTCCCCACCCAGTTCCGTTCTGTCATTAATTCTTGTAGAAGCCGAACAAGACAAGACAGCTTTTATGATCGATTTATTCAATGGGCTAATAACAACAAGGAAACTTAAACCCGAAAATTTAAACTACTTAACAAAATACACTTTATTTTTGAGGTTCGGAAGGAAAAGATGTGATTGTGAACTGTTAATATCTTACCTGTGGCAGACAACTCCAGGTTGAAGACCGAGTGTATAAGTGTAAAAGTCTGCATTAAAAACCAAAATAGGCTTGCTGACATCTTACAATAACTCTAATCTCCAAACGTTCTGCTGTCCAACAACAGAAATCAGTACACCTAAATCAATTTCTTAACTATAGCTACATAAAATTTTGAAATTATTTTTAAAATTTTCAATAGTACGGAAGCCGAGAGCGGACATTTTCCGCATATAATTTTTCCCCACGATTTTCTCGTGATAACGACATATATGGAGAGGAAAACTATAACTCGTTATCTCAAGAAAACTATTGGGAAATCAACTATCTTGAGAAAATGTTCATCGTTACATCATAATAATGACATATTATTTGGTTATCACGAGAAAACCGTGGGGGAAAACATTAGATGCAGAAAATGTCCTCTAGTGTAAAAGTGTTGTCATAGTATTTGCATGAACTTATGTAATTTTGAAGATTGGTGTTGTGTCAATACTGCAAATTTAGCTCTGAAAGTGGCTCCATTCAGTTTGCTCGTCAGTACCCCACGGTCCGAGCCCACCCATCTTTAGAGTGGATTTAGCTATATTAAAACAACTTCTACCTAGAAAATTTTACAGTGAGAGGAAATTAATCAAATATCCCACAAACTGGCCTAATTTCATTATTTAAAATTATAACGTAAAAAATTATAAAAACTCATACAGGCTGTCAAAATTCAGTGTTTCTTTTCAATGCTGGTACACAAGGAACATTTTTATTGTATTTACAGCAGAGTATTTACTGCTGCATTTTGTTTTATAAAATTATTATTAATTCAAGCTTCAAGTAAACTGTGCGACTCTGGAGATGTTTTATTTTGTAAAAAAAGAAGCAGGAGTGGATATTTTGGTTGTACAGGTGGCAGACCACTGAACTATAGGGATTTTAATCAGATTTACCTGTACGGGCAATTAACTATGATAATCCAATTCAAGTTTTTCCACCACAACTAATCAACCTATTGCAAATATATACTGTAAATGGCTATCACAGCTGATTTTACAGATATTGAGCTAAAATCTGATGTGGTTTTAGCTCTGAGTCATACAGATAATCTGTGCACTACTCTAGGCAAAATCTTTGTTTCAAACTTCAGCATTAATTATCAAAGTCAATCCGGTTTGTGTGTTAGTAATATGAACCAATAGACAGATTATACAGAGACTTTCAGAAAGTAAATATTGTACGTCAATGATCAACTGTAGGAGTCAATCCAATTCAAGGTGGCTGCCAAAGCTAATAAACATTAGCCAAATCAAAAATGTAGAAGAGTTTTCAAACACAGCCACCAGAGACATGCCACTTCTGCTAGTTCATCCTCTGGAAAGAAAATGTGTTTCCTTCTTTCTCCAGAAGGTGGCAGCATTAATCTAGCTCCAGTCAAAACTATTTGTCTCGGTAAACATTCAAACACAACACATTTTCTCATCAGTCAAAAAATGAACTCTGCACTGATTTTTACAATGTTCCTAAATAACAAGTTTTTCTTCTACACAATGTTGACATTTCACAACAATCTGGAATGTGACAAGGTGCCCACAGGAGAGAAGCAACAAACACAAAAATAGCTTAGTAAATTTAAAGTACACTAATTTATGTGTGGAGAAAGTACTCCACCAAAATTTATTTTATACAAATGAATCTGTTCACTTATAGTATTTCACATATGTGTTAAATCTGAATCATAATGGTTTCAATGGTAAGAGCAAGAGATATCATGAAGACAACAGGTCAGAGCAGCAATCTGGCAAGAGTGGGTCATCCACCAAAACATTCACATCAGGTAAAAAGCAAAACATCCCCAAACATGTGGATAAATGTGCTGTGGTCAGATGAGAGTAAAATTAAACTTTTTCTTCATCAACACTGTGTCTGACATAAACCTAACAGAGAACACTATCCCTACAAACAAGGTCAGAGTTTAAAGATGGATTAAACAAAACATGGGGAAATTCTTCAGAAAAAATAGTTAAAGTCTTCCAGAGATTCGAGATGGAGACAGAGGTTCTCTTTCCAGCAGGACAGTGACCTTAAATGCAACACTCTAGTCGTTTGAGGACAAATAATCAAAACAACTGGGAATCTCTGGTTTGATTTAAACATTGTTGAACACAATCTGCATCCATTCAACCTGAGGGAGCTGGAGCATTTCGGTCATGAAAAATGCACTAAAATCCCAATGGTTAGATGAACCAAAATCATGGAAGTGAACCTGAAGAGACTTGCTGCTGCACATGACCTCACTGCAAGACATTTAAAACACCAGGACAACACCGATGGAACTAAAGTTGAGCTGTGGAAGAGATGTTTATGCTGGTTTACTGTTGAGACAGAGCAGGCCTTTCACCAACACACAGCAGCTCTGCAGCCTGGAAACCGTGGGTGCCACCCAATAGATGCCTGCATGTCCGGATGCAGAGAGGAAGCTGGAAATAGACAGGGAAGAAAGAGCAGGCCTGAACATTAATAAAAGATGCCACAAATGCAGCTTTGTTGATGCAAGCACACATTTACACGCACACAAGCTCAGCGTTCCATTAGAGGGAACCCACGCCATTAGGAGCTTCATCTCCTTTGTGTGGGACGGCATCCCCCCCACCCTCCAGCCCATCATGCAAAAAAACTTTGAGCTGCAACACTCACGTGCAAGCCAGCCTCTTCTGTCTGCTTGATGCAGATGCTTCAGACAGGTTGGTACAGTTCCCTTTGTAGCAGCACATTTTGCTCTGGAGTCCACAGAGAGGGATTCTTTTTCCTTCTTATATAACTCGTCTCGAACAGCTGACAGTGTGCACAAAAAGCTTCAGCAGCCTCTCTGAACGTGTGATCACAGAATGTTTCTCTAGAATCCAGTGTTCATTGACAAAACACTTGTCTCCTTCTGTACAGATAAGCACTCTAATCACAGCTGAGAGTGTTCACGTTAAATTTTTTATTTTTATTTTTTGTAACTGTGTTGGCTGTTCTGTGTACAGAAAACTCGAATTATATATTTTCTGGTTATACAATATGTGACTCTGTCTGCGTTCAAAACACTGACAGGGACAGAAGAGGTGGTAAAATTCCCAGTATAGAAAAAAAAAAAATCTGAGCTAAGGATGCAAACAAATTAGTTGCAAAACAGCCTGTTTGCAATTCAAAGGGAACAAATGAAAATGAATTGCTTGGACACATCTATCTGGATGTTTGAAATCAGCACCAACTGGAAAGCCAGAAAAATCACAGATTTTTTGTTTTTGGCTTCACAGGTTTGAAAATATCTCATTCATGTGCTGGGCGAATGAATTCGACAGAGTATTAGGGCCACACTACAAGCTTTTTTTTTTAATTATGGGAATAAAATCATACCATTTTCTCTTCCTGGGTCAGCTCACACCTGCTGTGGACAGCCTCCAGTCAGTGTGTTTATGAAGGACTCACTGTTAGTGTAATATGCTTTTACCCACATTATGTGATGACTAAAGCCTGTCAATACAGCCATGAATTGCAATACAGCTTCAGTTTATCATATAAATCAATATAGTCATTTGCACAATTATTTCAAAGTCCTGTTACTGATAATAATCTGATGCTGATGCGTTAAAAGATTAAGTATTTCCTTATTTATAAAACTGATACCACATTATAACTTCACTAGATGATCAACATTCCTCATTTTAACACTGTGGCAAGATTATCCTGCAGAAGTTCTCAGAATATCATGAGTTTAATCTTGTAATATTAGCCTATACAACTTTATTCCTATAATAATTTTAAAAATCTTGTAGTGTGGTCCTAATACTCTATCATAGATGGGCGCTGCGTGTGTCTAACAATTTTTAAAATCAAACTAGAGATTCTTAGATCTGAACTTCGATTGGACCATTCCAGGACATTTGACATGGTTCTCCTTAAACCCTGTTGCTTCAGCACACTGTTTAGGGTCATTATCCTTATAGAAGGTAAACCCATAACCTAGTCTCACTCCACCCAAAAAAAAAAAAAAAAAGAACACATTAAGTTTCCATTTGGCACAAACTCTTTTTATTGGAATAATCAAAAGTGAAAAGAGAAATGTATCTTTCAAGTAGAAAATTGACCTCCCAACAAGTCAAGTTGACTTTACAGAATTCCTAAAGACCAGACAGGTAGTTAAAGAATAAATCCCAAGCGATGCATTAGCCCAACATTAAATTCAGCTAAGCTGAGTTTCACCAGTCCAAACCTCATAAACAATAAGTGTATCTGCCACTATAAGAACATATGTAAACCAAAAGGTATGCACAATCTCCAAATCCAGTCACTCACCTAAAAACAGACAAACACAAGCTCACACTTGACCTGGATAGAGACAACAGGGTGGCAAACTCCCCCCCATCGAGTGGATCCATTAGGGGCCAAAGTGCAGCTTAGCCTCGTGCTGTACAGCTAAACAGACAATGGATTACAGACTCACTATGGTGGGGGTGGGGTGGGATGCGGGTGAAGAGAAAGCATGATGGAAGCAGCTGGAGGCAGAGAGGGCAGGGCTGATGGAATCAAAGGCCTTTAATCTTATTAAGTAACGTCTATATATCTTTATAGCCCCTTTCACGGATAAAGACCACAAAGTGCTTACCAATAAAAAAAATAAAGCTTTAGCATCACTAAGGAATTCATATCACCCACAGAGTTTTAGACTGAAATCATGACTCTGTGTGATGTGTGATTTCATGAGATGGTGAGATCTTGCTAAATGTTTTTAGGGATATTACTATCAGCAACATATTTTAGTTCAATATCTGTAAAAATTAGAACCATTTTTCTGTTGGTCATTGCTGCTAGCAGCCATCTTGAATTGGGTTGACTTGTTAAAGCGGTTTAGCGGCTCAAACTGACAGGAAGTGAAATTACCCCAAAGGGACATAAACAGGTGTGCCTCAAATCAGGCACAAACAACCTGTTGTTGAAAACATCGTATGAAACTTGAGTGAAAACTGACACGTAGACATCATGTATTTTACACGTCACTGAGTGTTATATACGCATCAAAGTCACATAAAATGTTCACGCATATTTGTCCCAAAAGGCTTTAGATAGAAGTACGAGCATTGGGACCAGGCCTTAATCTGCCTATTCCCAATCTGTAATCTGCTGTTTCCACCTCATTCTTTTAGGGCTGTATAGTCTACTCCCATCTCCAAGCTAGCAGTTCATTGTTTTGGCTCCCTGTCATATGTCCCAGTCTTCTTCATGCATCCTGTGAATTTTGTAAATTATAAGCTGCTGCATCAGCTTTTTGTTTTATGTTTAATGAATTCATTTTATGCACCTTCAAGATCCTGGTGTAGTCTGTATTCTGGGTTTGATCCTGACACTCACCACGACACATAACAATAAAAAGAATACACACAACTGAAAATATGCAGACATTTTGATGTACAACTAAGAAATGCAAAGAGAACCGAGATCAAATGAAATGTTAAAATTGCTGTTTGAGTCACCATGGTAACCACACACCTGTGTTTGTCACTCCCTGACAGCTCATAAGCCAGACTCAGACAGTCACTGTGCAAAAACTCTCTTGAATCCTAAGCAATAGAAGCTTCTTGTCATCACACAAGCCACACTTTATGCATCTACTGTGTTTTGTGTAGGAGTCATGACAAGTTCAAAAAAGTATCTTCTCTCCCAGTTTTTGAATAGAAAATTCTGAGGTCTGAGTTTGGATGGGAGCATTTTGGGTGAATTGGAGAGAAAATCACAAGGAGCAGTGAGAGACACACTGGGTGAAAGACAAGACAAATGCAGATGTTATGATGTATAAACTGTATAAGAACAAAAAAATAACCTTCCACTGCAATTATATAAATACCATAAAACATATAAAAAATGCCAGAAGGAGTAACAAATCAAAAGATCATCAGAAAAACAGGAGAATAACTTCTGAATGATGACAAGGGTAATTGGGGTATTTTACAATTGTTTCTGTCAAACTGTCATGTAGTTTCTTTTCTTATTTAAAAAAAATGCAACAAACAATGATCTCTACCCAAATAACAACGCATTTAGTTCCACTTATTTGAATGTTGAGTTAATTTGTGTGTGTGTGTGTGTGTGTGTGAGAGATGGTGGTGGTGGTGGGGTATATGAGTTGGGGTCTAAAATGTTCAGTGATTGAGTGAAATGATGAGAAAGACTTTGAGCAGGAACGGAAAACTCCCTTTATGTCCAATAAAGGGAGTTTTCCCTCCAACGATTTATGATGTTCTGCTCCTAAAAATATCCCATCAGATCATTATTTTTAGAAGCAGAACATTTTTAGAAGCAGAATAAAAGCCGCACATTGACACACAAAGGCTATCCTTCCATTTTTAGTCATGCTCTCATCCACAATCTTTCATTTTCTACCTTGTGTGAGTGATTTATCTTCCTTGTCTATCTTAGTCAGTCGTTTATTTCCGTAAAGGAAAGCCGAGGTTTCTAATGTGAACTTCCATCTGAGATGAACATCATGAATCATTGATCAGAGCTGAGTAAGGCCTGGTTCTAAGTGCTGCTGCTGCTCACATCTGTGCAAGTGTGTGTGTATGAGGGGTTTTATTTCCCACTTTTGAATTGGCTCCGCCTCTTTTGCATGGAAGCAGAAGCCGTAAAAACTGACAAATACAAAATTTCCGCTGTTTTACAAAGACTGAATTCAGTCATGGGTGATACAAAACAAAATAACTGCACGCTGCGTAAAGACAAAAAAATATATATATGTACTGTACAACATAATATGTGTACCTATGTGTACTTGTCTTTTCTGTCAGCAAAATATCCCAAGAACCAGTGAATAGATTGAAATTATTCTGTAAGTAATCAAACAATTACTGGATGCACAGCTACAGCTTAAACGTTTGGCGTGAACTCAATTCAAGATGGCTGCCAAAGACAAACATGGTTATAATTTGATGACATTTTCTGATATTGAGCTCAGATTTGGTGTGTTTCAGATAAAAGTAAATCCCAACACATACTCTGAACACAAGCAATTTGCACAACATTTTCTTAAAATATTTTGTCATAATTGGTTATGTCAGCCGTGTCTGTCAGTTAGTAAGATACCTCAACCACTGAACAGGTTTATACAATGAGGTATATATACTAGAGAGGCTACCCCCGTCAAGAGGCTGGGGCCAAGATATGCTAAGCGCGACGCCAT
>JARVGW010000194.1:1880665-1895889 GCA_031762495.1 Anablepsoides rubrolineatus
ATTTCAATAAATTACAAGTTAAAAAAGGGCATGGAAATTTCTCTGTTCTGTATCGAAAAAATATCGAACCGTGAGACTAAAGTATTGAACCGAACCGAACCGTGAATTTTCTGTATCGTTGCACCCCTAATATATATATATATATATATATATATATATATGTTTTTGCCTCAGATTGCCCCCATGTCTCAGTGGATGTGTAGGTGAGAGGGAGCCTCAGATTCTCTGACTGAGAACTGGGGCAAGAGTACATGCTGTTCTTTGTCTTCTTTTTGGAACAAAAACCAAAAACTTTTAGGATTTTTTCCTCTCTGCAGGTCCTGAAAATCAGCTCTGCTTTAACTAACACTGCACAATGCTGCTTCCTAATGCCATTAGTATACTCATTAAAGCTGCAGTGTAGAGGACACAAAAGAAGGCAGGTAGAACTAAATATAGCTTGTGGAGTTCAGAGGGTTTTCAACTTGATGGTGGAACATTCAGCAGCAGGTAGAAATCAGTTCTTTGTGGCGATCTTGCTGCAGGGCACTGATGTATGGAGTGTGTGTTTACAAGTTCACTGTGTAAATATAACTCTGTCTGCCTCCTGTGCACAGGTAGAACAGCCTGACATCAAGCTGCAGCCATGGATGAGATGGACCTGCCCCAGATGAAGAAGGAGGTGGAGAGCCTCAAATACCAGCTGGCCTTCAAACGAGAGAAATCCTCCAAAACAGTCACAGAGTGAGTTAAACCAGTGCTGCACTGCAGTTTGTAACATTCAGCCAAAAACAAAGGCTGGCTGTGGCTCAGATGTTACAACAGGGTGTCCGAAATCACAAGGATACTGGTGGAGTTGAGGTGAAAAGTCATTTTTGTTCAAGAGCCCATCATTGTTGTGTGAACAACTGACAAAGACTAAAAACTAAAGTGGTTTCATACAATGATTTACTCTTGAAAAGGTTTTAACCACTTTGACCTGTGCCTCTGTCTTAACCAGAACTTTCTGGAACACGAAAATATGCTCAGTGGCACCTTCTTGGTTAAACAAAAGACAGAAAAAGGTCCTTTTAAATTTTTTTTTATCATTTTTTTATTTCAAACATGTTAACTATGTACAGACAATCATTTTAAGCAAGGAAAAGAGAAACAAAAATCATGACCCTACAAGAAAATAAAATGAAATAGAAATTAATAAAGTGTACAAGTAAAGTCTGTCATTAATTCAAGGACATCACTCAAATTATTCCACAGTTTCACTCCACACACAGAAACACAAAAACTCTTCCACGTATTGCGCACTGTAATACGTTTGAACAAACAAATATCCCTTAAATTGTAACTTCCTTCCCAATAAATGAATCTTCTTTGAATATTTTTTGGTAAATTTTCATGTTTGACTCTGTACAAAATTTGAAGTGTTTGGAAATTTACCAGATCTGGATATTTTAATATTTTGAGCGGAAGGAATAAACTATTAGTATGATCACTGTGAATGATACAAACTGCTTTCTTCTGAAGAATAAAAAGTAAATGTAATGTTGTTTTATAGTTGTTGCCCCAGATTTCCACACAGTAACTTAGATAAGGTGAAACTAGTGAACAATACAGGATATGAAGTGATGTCCAATCTAATACCTGCTTGGCCTTATTCAGTACTGCAATGCTTTGTGATGCTTTAGAATGGATGTGTTTAATATGTGTTTTCTACGTCTCTCATCTACAATTACCCCAAAAAAATCTGATTTCACTGACTCATTCTAAATCAATTCCATTTATCTGTATCTTTACTTGTATATTTGAGGTACTACTTTCGAACATTACTTTAGTTTTATTCAAAGTTAGTGATAATTTATTTCTATCAAACCAAATCTTTAATACGTTGATTTCAGTCATCATTTCATCTTTCAAAATCTGCATCATCATCAGAACAAAAAACACTTGTTTCAACAGCAAATAGCACCATGTTTAACATTTTGGAAACATTACAAATGGCATTAATATATAATATGAACAGTTTAGGGCCTAAAACAGATCCCTGAGGAACAGTGCAAACATTGTCCAAACATAAAGAGCAACAATCATTTAACTTCACAAACTGCTGTCTTTTTTATAAACCAATTTAAAACTCCCATAAGGTTCCAGTTTATTAATTATAATATAATATAATATAATATAATATAATATAATATAATATAATATAATATAATATAATATAATATAATATAATATAAACACATTTAGCTTCCTTTCTATGGAGTTAGTGACATATCATGTCATGTTCTTGTCCTTCGGCTCATAAATAAATATCACAGCAAATGTTGTACTCATTCTTAATGCTTAAACTTTACTAGCCAAAACCAATTCCTTTCATGTAAACAAAAGTAATATAAATCTGACCCTATTTGTCATGTACTGGAAAACGATCTTGCAACAGATTTTAGCTTATAACTGCATGTTGTGAGGGCCCCTGTACACTGGATAATGACCCCATTATGCTCTGACAACCTATTAATGAGGATAGATTGTAGGAAAATGTGCAATGTTAGAGCATTTGTGATGCTACTATAGTTTTATTATTAAATTTCATTTTACCTGCAATTTTGTGCAATTTAAATTTTCTATACAATGCCCTTTAAATCTTTCCCACAATGATGTAACATATAAGTCTACAATCTCACCATGCCAGGCTCCAACCTGGCAGGTCTTTTTTTTTTAATTCTGTTGAGAAATTCAGTTTATTTATATCACACCAAGTCACAACAAACTTCATCTCAAGGCATGGTATAAAAACAACAAAACAATCAATCAGAAAGCCAGCAGATTGCATTAAATCTTTACTTCATCACAGTCTCCCATCCTGAGCAGCACGTTGTAGACTGTCAAGTTGCAGCCTTGTGTTAATAAATCACTAATTGCTTGAAATGTTGGCTGATATGTGGATGCGGTGTTCTACTAAGGCATAAGGCTAACGTGGTCAGTCCTACTTCAGATTCTTAACATGTAGATGCTGACTGAAGTCTCTACAATAGTAACACTGCCACCACAATATTAAACTATCATAACCTCTATGTGGATACCTAAAACCTTCCCAACCTATCACACTTTATCATGTTTAAAGATAATTCACTGCGTTCTTCATAAACCCTTTAAGATCACAAGATCCTGTAAAGACCACCATGTTCTGGCAAAGTTTTTTAGGTCATAGTTGGGTCATCATCCAGTGTGAGAGTCTGAAAGAACAACAACAATAATAATACATAATTTAATACATCAGAACACCAAACCAGACATTAAAATTAGGGGTTCACCCATTGCAGTTTTCTGGACGATCTCCAATCTTTAAAAAGTCTGACCTGCTGATTCCGATTTTTTAAATAGCTGACACTGTCTGATGTTAAAAGGTCAGAAAACACATAGAAATACATAGAACAATACCCTTAAAACAATGCAAATTGTTTTAACTGGACATTAGGTAGTGCTCACAGCAGAGCAAAAGGGGAAAGTGGCTGATTTTCAGACCTTTGTGGAGGCAGATGAGAAGCCAAACTTTTCCACCGATCTCCAAGTTCCCAAAATCAAGGAAATCAATGGCCAATTTATCAGTGCAGCCCTAATTAAAATAGTTGGGATTGTAAAATTTAAAAAATGACAGAAATATAAAAGGAGTAAAGCTAATCAGCTGTGGAAAAGAGTAAAATGGACAACACCTAATTTTCATGTGGATATTCAATATAGTCTAGATATCTGTCTTTTTGGAGGAACTGAAAAGAATCTCTCTCTTTGTTTCTCTTTCTACAAAGTTTGGTAAAGTGGATAGAGGATGGCGTTCCCGAGGACCCCTTCCTGAACCCAGAGCTGATGAAGAACAACCCTTGGGTGGAGAAAGGAAAATGCATCCTCCTTTAGGAAGAGAAGTCTGTCCTCTCATGACCTGACCTTCGATGTCAACAGACCCCCTCCAAGTGACACCTGAGGCTGACCCTACCTGGCCTGTGAGGGCACTGGCAGGACAGCTTCTACTAACCTCCTACCATGAATGTACTACAACTGATATCCCCAACCTCTCCTAGACGCACACAGCAACAAGAGCACAGAAACACACACTGACTATTAAACTCTCCCTCCAAATCTTGGGATTTTTCCTGACTGACTCCTTTACTGCAAGTTTAATTCTGCCACGGCTAGTTACCCTTACTATGATATGAGAACTGTGTTCAATTCTTGTACCACTTGACTATGTAATGACTTATTTATGCAGCTCACAGTCAAAAACATTTTCTTACCATTTGTCCCTATTATTTTGATGAGTCCACATGTTGTTTTATGTTGTAGAGTCACTTTTTTAGGCTGAGGTAATAAGACCATCATTATCATCATCACCAAACCAAAACTGTCTTTTTTATTTTGACCTAAAAACTTAGAGATTGCACACGTATGCATGACAAAAACCTATAACATTTTAGCATCTTATTAAAACTAAACTACCAATAAAAACCTATATGAATGTTCTAGTAAATGTCTATGAGTTAAAGCTGATTTACTAGATGTAGTTTAAATATTTCATGACCCTTTATAGGCAGACACTTAGCTTTAGGGTATAATACAACACACATAACATAACCCATATGGCTAAAGTAAGAAAAGCTTTTATCCCAAAGGAATAAATAAAATGTTCCATTATCCAGTCCACTCATTTCCCAAAATATATAAATAAATAATTTGGCCCTACTTTACTTGAAAGAATGGAACTACTGATGCAACTCTTTAGTTTTGTCTTGACAAGAGAAGATATTTCATGAACCACTAGAGGTGCACCACATAATCTGTAGAAGCTTATCACTTAAGGTAGCAGGTCATGTACAGCATAGTATACGGACAATTCTAGCAGTTTCTGCTGGAAGAATTGTGTAATAAAAACTGACATGGGTGTGAAGGTTCATAGAATAATAAAAAGCAGGTTTTTGGTATTGGCTCTCTCACAGTTGCTGTTAGCTTGACAATAGAGCAGGCTCATTTACAAGGTGAAATGTTGCCGTTTTAAAATTACTATTCAAAATTTCTTAGTAATTTATACAACTACTACCTTACATTACACAATTATTTTGGCAGAAACTGCTATAAATTCCTGCTGTAGCTGATGGACCTCTGGCTATTACAGCTAGCTGCTATCATTAATTGTGCTTGAAAATACTTGTAAAATTCTAGATAAATAAACATGTATAACAAAATTGACAGCCATAAATAAGTCTGAAAAATGTTTGCATGAACTACTATGAATTTTTGAGGCTGGAGTTGTTTTGAGATGGTAGTAATCCACTTTGGTGATAGCTGCGTTTGGACTAGCTGTTAGCCTGTCAGACCTGTTGGACTCTAATTATATTTCCCCAAATTGCGGTCAATGAAAAAACAAAAATCCATTTAAAATAACTACCAACTCATTGAAAATATCTCTCTGACTAAATTCACTGCCAGTGGTGTAGATAGGAGTGAAGTCATTACATGTAAAATCCATCATGCCTGCGCTCAAGCTTCCACAGCTACCTTACTATTGTGACTTCCACCTAACTTTGTCACTAAATTGCTCATCAAGCCAAGCTTCCACACTGAGATTTTGCCTCAGTGTCATAAATACTGTGTTTGTGTTGTCAGAGCAGGAAACTCTTCAGTCTCTGGAGGGGTTTTAACTTTCTGCTCCCTGTCTTGTTAGGCTACAGTCCCTAAAGAGCAAGCACAAACACATGCAACTAACATGGAAACCAACACACAACACACACATCTCCCCTCACATGTACAGACAAACCCCTTTAACTTATTAATTTAATTTATTGCTAATTTAATATTTATTGATGAAAGCTGTCCATCGTTTTACTTTTTTTTTTTTCCTATAGTTGCACTTCTTTCTCATGTTTCCACTCGACAAAAAAGAAAAAAGAAAACACTATACTTCACCAGATCACCATCTACTACTGCCTTGTACACAATTTCCTTAAAAAAAAACAAGAATGTAAATATGTGGCATGAGGCTCAAACATCACCACTGACCTCAGAGCTGGCCTGTGTGAGTGCATGTGACTGCATTTCTGTGTTTATGTTTGCATATTTTAAGATTTAAATTTGGACCAGAGGCTCCCGGGTGGGTTGTGAAGCAACACGCGCAGATCCGTTTCACGCACACACAGACAACCGAGCAGCTCAACCAAACACACACTAGTTAGTCAGAGAGATGTGTGTGAGGGGAGGGCGTGGCATGGACGTGGGCTTCTCCGAAAGACTCGAGCTACCACTCTGTGCTCGCTAAAATAATGGATCCTGTTGTTTCTGTTTTAGTATTTTTTTTTTCTTTGGCAAATCTCTAATCCAACATTTTATTGTCTTTGTTAAGGTGCTAAATGCAAAGTTGTAGTTTGAAATGGAAGACTGTACAGACATGTTCAACTTTCCAAATATGTGTTTGAAGAAGGTTATGAATTAAATCTAAACATTTGTGAAACTCCAAACAGAAGTCCCATCATTCATTTAAAGATTTTAAATTGATCCCATTTAGACAAGTTTGATAAATAAAGTCTACGAAATAAGAATTGTGGCTTCTGTGGAGCATAGATCTAAATTTTCATGCTTGTGTGTTTTCTGCCACCTTAAATCCCATCAATCATGGCTTGAATGCTTAATGACTTTTGGATTTGAAACTTCAAACCATTCTGATTTTTTAGACTATTATTGGAAAACCAAAAGTTTGTCTGTCCCTTTTTGTCTGTCCAGCTACTGTAACTTGTTTGGTTTATTTTTATATAATCTAAACACTGGGTATGTATGTCTGTTATTACTATTTAATGACTGCAAAAGACCATGTCTAAATATTTAGCAACATATTACTTGTGAGAGTGCTTTGAAAAAAAAAATATGCATCAGATAAAAAGTCCTAGTGTAAAAATAACAACGAGCAATAAATTATAGACCATTTTTTATTGAATGTTTTACAAAATCATTTACCTTCTTGAATAAAGTAGAGCATTTTTAGACAATCTGGTGGTCTTGGCTGCTTTTTATGCATATTTTTTTAAAAGTTCTTATGGACTGTTCGAATTGGCTTCAGCCATCTGGCACCTCTAAACTGGATGAAGCAAGTTTGGAAACTGTAGACATTGAAGAAAATACACCACACCTGCTTTGTTTCCTGTAAATGCAATTTATCAGTGTGTCTGCCACATTGTAGGGGGCAAGCTGACCCTGAAAACCAACACAAGTATGAAGGAAGACTGGGTTTCCCAAACACAAATGTACAATAGTTTGTATTCAATCAATTTTGATGAACTGTTTTATCATTATCTAATAATATATAGTTATAATGGTGATTGTTGAGACAAGAATGAACAAGGTCTGCAATCAAAATAACACAATGCATTTTAAATGCTTCTAAAATTACCTTAAAGAATACCCTGAAAAGTAAGATTTTTTTTCATATATTGTTTGTCTCTCTTTTAGCAAGATATCACATTAACCAGGTTTTAGTGAAACTCTCAGAAAATCATTTTTGGTTCTGCACTTGTTGGTATGATAGCACTTTAGCATGAAGTGCCATAAGAAATTATGATTTAGAGCTGAAAAACAGGCTCCAGTCAAGTAAAGATAAAGCAACTCCTTTCTTTCTCTCCTTTTTCTGCCTCTACTGATCATGAATAATAGAAAACAGGAAATATAGGAAGACACTTTTTCACTCTGTCATTGCCTATTGGCCTCTCACTTTATCTTACTTTGTCTGTTTCTGTTCATTGGTAGCTTTTCCTGTACCTTGTCAAATAATCTCTGAAAAATTAATTCTGCTTGTTAATTTTATGCTACAACTGAGACATAGACCCACCAAATCTTCTTTTAAAGCAATATTTTTATTTTATTTTCTAATAAACGTATCACCATCATGCTATCACGGCACTGTTTCTAGACATGTTTTCATCTGCACAGAAACATCAAAAATGACCCCAAAATGGTGTAGTAACCATGACAGGCCTGTATGTGGCACTATAGTACTGATGTGAAAATACACCAAAAACAGGAAACAATGTGAGGTGCAAGTGCATCAAGCAAATATCATTCAGAAATTTGTGCTAGGGGGCACTTCTCCTTTGCAGAGATAATCCATCCCACCCCACAGGTGTGGCATATATTACTGCACAGGTGTGCCATAGGCTGGCCACAATAAAAGGCCACTCTGAAATATGCTATTTTATCACACAGCATAATGCCACAGATGTTGCAAGTTTTTAGGGAGCACGCAATTTGCATGCTGACTGCAGGGATGTTCACCGAAGCTGTTACCCGTAATTAGAATGTTCATAAGCCATCCCCAAAAGCGTTTTAATTGAATTTGGTAGTACATCCAACCGGCCTCACAATCACAAACCACATGTTACCACACCAGCCCAAGACCTCTACAACCAATGTGTCTACCTCTAAAATCGTCTGAGACCAGCCATCCGGACAGCTGCTGAAAGAAACGGTTCGCACAACCAAATAATTTCTGCACAAACTGTCAGAAACCATATCAGGGAAACTCATCTGTATGCTCGTCGTCCTCATTGGGGTCTCGATCTGACAGCACTTTGTCATCGTAACTGACTTGAGTGGGCAAATGCTCACATTCGTTGGTGTCTGGCACATTGGAAAGGTGTGCTCTTCATAGATGAATCACGGTTTTCACTGTTCAGGGCAGACAGCAGACCATGTGCGGTGTCCTGTGGGTGAACGGTTTGCTGATGTCAACATTGTGGATCGAGTGACCCATGGTGGCGATGGAGTTATGTTCTATGTCATGGACATTGAACACAGGTGCATTTTATCGATGGCATTTTGAATGCACAGAGATACCGTAACAAGATCCTGAGGACCATTGTTGTGCCATTCATCCACCATCATCACTTCATGTTGCAGCATGATAATGCATGGCCCCATGTTGCAAGGATCTGTACACAATTCCTGGAAGCTGAAAACATCCCAGTTCTTGCATGGCCAGCATATGACCGGACATATCATCTATTGAGCATGTTTGGGATGCTCTAGATTGGCGTATACGACAGCGTGTTCCAGTTCCTGCCAATATCCATCAACTTCGCACAGCCAGTGAAGAGGAGTGGACCAGCATTCCACAGGCCACAATCAACAACCTGATCAACTCTATGAGATGTGTTGCACTGCGTGATGCAAATGGTGGTTACATCAGATACTGACTAGTTTTTAGACCCCCTTAAATAAGCAAAACAGCACATTTCAGAGTGGCCTTTTATTGTGGCCAGCTTAAGGCACACCTCTGCATTAATCATGCTGTCTAATCAACATCTTGATATGCCACATCTGAGAAGTGGGATGGAGAAGTGCCCTCTAACACAGATTTACATAAATTTCTGAACAATATTTGAAGGTAGAAGGTCTTTTGTGTACATAGAAAAAGTCTTAGATATTTAAGTTTAGCTTATGAAAAATGGGAGTAAAAACAAAAGTGTTGTGTTTATATTTTTGTTCAGTGCAGTTTTGGGACTTCTAAACGCTATTTTCATCTTGACCTTTTCTGTGTGGACATTCCTGAGAAAAACTAGTCTGTGAAGCAAAAGATAAACTGCAAAATCAGCTTGATAATAAAACTTATGACTTCATAAATAAATAAAACCAACATATCTAGAAAGTTTACTTGTTTAGAATAATAAAATATGCCATTATAAGAAAGCCTGAAAATCATTTGGGTTGTATGGAAGGATGCATTTTTATAAATAAACTGCACAGTAATCTTCGTGAGCAGCACTCGAGACATAAAAAAAAAAACTATGTCAATTTATTTATTGGCGAACAGCTGACTCCAGCTCAGGGTGTGTCTGTTTTTTATGGGTCAGATACCCTCAATCCCTTCAACAAACACTGACACACACATGCACTCACTAATGGATTCAATCCCCCTCAACATCGCTGCTAAATCCTCACCCTCATTGTCCCTTTCCCCACTGAAATCCTCAAACCACTGTATTTCCTATACACACACAGACATACACAACCCAGCTCCATCCTTGTTGCTTTTTCCCAGTCTGTCTGCAGTCAGTCCTAATGCACTGGCTAATGGCCTTCTAACCCTCTTTCCACTCTCAGATTACACTCTCACAACTGTGTACACCATTGCCTCAGCTCATGGTAGACACAAACTCACACGCACGGAGGTGTGTTTAAACTATATGCACAAAGTAGGCACTAATGGGCAGCTCGAACATTGAGGAGTGGATTAGGATTAACAATCACTGCTACACTTACAGAGTATGCAAAAGGAAGCAATCCCTAATGTGCATTCTGCTAGTCTCACTCACTGAAGGGCACAAACACTCAAACACACACACAGTCCAAGACCGTTGTCCACCCATCATCTATAATGTTGTTTTTTTTCACAACTTTTCCAGTTTTTGTCCCTCTAGTGTGAGGGTTTATATTTAAGTTCTTCTCCTCTGTAGATTCTCAATAATTTTCTAATTACTGTTTATTTACTTTTATTTTAGTAGACAACAGCGTTTCTCAAACTTTCTACACTGTGTCCCACCTTTTAAATGTTTTTTACATTACCGTGTTTTCTTCACCGGGAATCAACTACAACAGGAAAATCTTCAGGGATTGCTGCTGCACTGTATAGAAATAGCTAAAATGACAATGTTAAATGTTTTAATGTGCACTCAAACTAAGTGTTTGTGAACTATACTGAACATAAGTTTACTCTCATTTATTTCCAACGTACGCAGAACTAAGATGTAAATGAACAGACAACACAAGACAAAAAGAAATACTTTGGCTAAAACAGCTTGTGTTTCTGTTTCTAGCCGACACTTCGCCCCTGTTGAACACAGCTGTGGTCGTCTGAAAAGAAGAGTTGTTTCGAGCCTCTCTCACTGGAACACTTTTTCCTAACAACAAAGAGAGAAAGCACTTAGTGGTGGTTGGATATTTTCAACATTTTCACAAGTGTACAAAACACACTCTTTTTGGAAACAATTGAAGAGAGTAGAGAAACCAGTGCACCCATGACCATATCTCAGCTTTATGTTTGAGATTTTAGGACTGAAAAATAGTTCCTATCAGTTTAAATGTATTCTGGGTTCGCTGCAGATTAACTACAATTCTGCATTTAAGAACTTACCACTCACTTGCATTTTTATGCTGGAGTCAATACATCAGGTGGTTTTTGAGAGTTACAAGGTTCTGTAAAATCACTCTGAAAACAATACAGCAATGTACTGATATTAGAAAAATTTAATTTGTATTTTTGAATACTTAAATATTTTCAAAAGTAAGTACTTCAGTACTTTAACTTGAGTAGATTTTTGACAAAGTAACTTTTACTTGTAGTTGATTAGACTTGACCCTGAGTATCAATACTTTTACTCAAGAGTTGAGTACTTTGTGCACCACTGCCTACTTGAAATTCCACCTTTACACTTTTTGTAGGCAACCTAAATAGTTTTTTTAAGTTGATGTTTCAGACCCTCTGTGTGTTCAATAATGAAATATCAGATCAGAAATATGAAAATATTATATTTATATAAAAAATACAACAAATAGTCTTTAATATTCAAAAATAAAATAGGATTTTTCTTTTCATGCTGTCTCGTATTATAGGAACTAAAGCAACTTCATCATCATTTTTCTTCTTTCTAAGAACTGATCTGTTACTTTAAAAGCAAACCCCTGTCAGAGGCTTGGAGAAGCAAGTCAGAGAGATCTGTTTGTTTCTTCTCTCAGGTTAGGCTATATTTGGCAATGATAAAAAAAAAAAACGGTCCGTCTTGTCTTCGCACTAGCTCCCTCAGCTGTCTCTTTCTGTCTTAACTTTGGCAAACCATATAAAATACAGCATTCAGTGTTTTTCTTATTGCTGCCAGGTCTAAAAGATCATTGAGTTGATCTCCTGCAGTAGAGCATCTCCTTGTCTTTAGGTTACCAGCAGTCCTCATTATTATTATTACAGCAAGGGTTAATCCACAGAGCTGCTCTGACTCTAACAGAACATTCTGCTGGATCCAGATGGAGCTGTCAACACACTCAAAATGTTTTTACACATCGATGCCAGCTCTGGGCAGCACTTAGAGGCAGATTCTTTATGTGGCAGAATGATACTGTTGAATGCTCACTGTCTGGGAAAATAAATATTTTTTTTTAAAAAGAGAAGCTTAAACTGATAGTCCAGTCGTCTTTTGGATAAATATTCAGTCTAATAGTTAACAATCATTATTACAATATTAGCTGTGACATTACTCAGAGATGGAGAAAAAGCTAAAAGTCTTTGTGCAGGCTAGGTTAATGACGTGAAAGAACGTTACATTAGCTGATATTAAATCTCTATATTTTAGTACGACACACTGAATCTTTTGGTTTGTCACCCTTTTCTCAACATGTTACTATGCGGTGAGGCTGCACTGTGTAGAGGCGGGTCCCCCAGGTGGTGGATCGGGGATCCCTGTTCCTGGTGTATAGGGGTGTGCCTGAATAAGCTGAAAAGTGAAAAGAGTACCGCGAACCAAAAGCAGCCGGGCAGGTGGGGCTCGATAGCCTTGGCAGGCAACCCACCTAGGAGAAGGAAAACTCTGATGTAAAACCCAGGTACCGTCAACACTCGTCAATCATCTACCCCTGGTGGATGGCAAGTTGACAAGCATAAATTTAAATTGACTTTAGGGGTGTGTGTGTGTATGTGTGTGTGTGTGTGTGTGTGTGTGTGTGTACATCTTTGTGTTGAGCCTGTAATGGACTGGTAACCTGTCTGTGGTGTACCCCATATCTCACCAACAGCTAAAGATGGGCATCATATGCTTAGAGTCTTGAACAAGATTAGTTGCAAGCACTGATCTTTTTACATTTTTTAAGACAGCTGCAATCCAACTGTTTTCTGTAATCAACGGTAATGTTAACTTAGAAACTACTTCTCTGAAGTGCATGTAGTGGTGACAGAAATACTTGTGTGATTAAAAATAGAATTTTGTGGAAGAAGACTTTGCTGGCACTTTTTTTAACCTCCCTTGGCACCAATGTGGGTCAAGTTTAAACAACAGCTTTTGTACAAATTTAACAATTGAGATCTAACATATTAATTAATGAGTTTTAGCAATGAAGGCTGATAAAATGGATTTTTTTTATGGTTTAAAGGACAGTTGAAAAATGTACACTCTTTTTGTGACTGCACTGCAGAGACTGACCATATAAGACCAAGCTTTTTTTAGCTCCGACCTGAGAGAAGGCACCTTCCCAGCACAAGAGAAACCATCAGTGATAAGTGTGTAAGTTGGTTGTTTGAATCTGTCTTGAAAAAGCAAACAGAGATAGAGAACACAGACTAATGGAAGTCCAGGTCTCACTATCAGTCAACACAGAAATAGTAAAAATTGGATTTTAATTTTATATAGTTCAATTGGGTTGAAACTGCTTTGAACTTTCAGGTTTTCTCATTTAAAGGGGCTATATCATGTAAAATCAACTTTTTGGAGCTTTATACCATGTTATAATGTTATCCTCTCATCAAAAACATGCCCAGAGTCTTACTTTGAGTGTGTTTAGTATTATAGTATAGAACTTAAATATATGCCTGAGAAACACATAATATTGGTCCTTTAAGAGTGCAAATTTATAAAAACTGGTGCATCCTATCTACCAATTGGCTGTTAATCTTCTGTTTGAATAACAGTTCACCTTCTCCTGTAACTTTGAACATTTTAAACAAAAATACATCAAAAATGAGAACACTGTACTTGGTAAGTGCCTGGCCTGTACAAGGTGAGTACCCAGTACAAACCAGGCTGTACAATGTGTTGATGTCAAAACTAATTTGTGTTGATGTCAAAACTGTAATTTCAATATACCAGTACTCAGAAATGGGATGTTTATAATACAGACCAGTCCCTGGTACTTGATATAAATCCAAGCTGTATTATGAATCAATACCAAGAAAATGTAAATGATTTACCAAATGAAATTCTGAAAAATGTGCAGGAAAATCAAATTCTCTTTTGAGCACTATTAGGTTTCTATGGTGGCCACCTGGTTCAAATGCGTAGCAAACGGCTAAACGCAAAACAAATTTAACATGCTGCAAATGGCAAAAAGTACAACAAACAGCTAAACACACCACAAATTACTAAAAGCACAGCAAACAGCCAAACACACTCAAATGGCTAAACAACCAGCAGTTAGGCGTGATGCAAATTGTGAAACGCATTGGAAATGCATGAATGATGCAAACTACAAAAACACACAAATGCAAAAAAAAAAAAAAGCTAAAAAAAAAAATTCTAACACAGAAATAATAAGAAAAACCATGCAACCAACAAAACAAATTGAAAGTAAATTGCTGCAAATACCAAAAACAATTGCAAGTAAGAAAAAACTGCAAACTCACTCCACAATAAAAAGTGCATTAAACCACTATAGGAGGATTTGATCACCAAGTGACATGGAACCAGCCTCCCTGTCAAGACATTAAGAAAAACATACCTTTTCTTTTTCCTTCCAACTTCTGCATCTCAGTAATGTTTTTATTAAAGGCCTGTATGATGTTTTTTTTTCTTTTAATGACACTCGCAGAAATTTGCAATCAATCCATTTTAAGACGACTGCCACAGCTAATAAGTGTTAACGAACACAAAAATGGTTATATATATATATATATAGATATAGAATTAAAATGTATGTGAGTAGCAGAGAGTCATCCACAGCCTGTATTTTGTGTGCCAAAATTCCAAAACATCATGCTAGTTTTGTTACAAAATGTTGACAGGGACACATTTTGCAAAATCCCATTTTTGAGCAGTTAAATGCATTTTGTTGTCTCTAGAAGTGCAGAAAAAGTTGAATTTAGTTTCTCCTGGTACTGCAAAGATATTGCCAAATAAGGTCTGGACTTACCAACTACAGTTTTGTTTTTCTTCTCCTCTGGCTCTGGGTCAGACTCTGGTTCCAACATACAAGGCTGGATGGACAGGTCTTCCATTGTTGACAAGAATCTGGTACACTACATTGTTTTATGCATCATGATCTACTGTGAAAATAGAACATGGTGGGTTGATGTTTCATTGAAGATTTGCCAACAGAGATCCACAGAGCTGTTTGCAGCTAACCCTGCAGGATTACTGCTGGTAACCCTAATACATTTCTACTAACTTAAAGGGGCTATATCATGTAAAATCAACTTTTTGGAGCTTTATACCATGTTATAATGTTATCCTCTCATCAAA
>JARVGW010000194.1:1910695-1921244 GCA_031762495.1 Anablepsoides rubrolineatus
TATGTTTGTGGTTGTAATGTGACAAAATATGGAAAAGTTCAAGGGGTATGAATACTTTTGCAACCCACTGTAAATAAACTGAATTGATTGGATTAAATTGAACTGCTATTGTATAATGCTGTTGCGTTTTCAATTATTATTACAACTACAACAAAATACAATGCTCCTAATGCTACGTTCACACAGAATGCGTTAAAAAAGCACCCAACGCCTCAAGTTGGACGTGCTACGTTCAGACAGAGACTAGAGGCGTGTCTGAAGAGGAGTGGGTTTTTTCTGGTCTGTTTCAACAGTGGATGAATGAAAAGATAAAATAAAGAAAAAGGCTTTGCTTTATTTACTAAAGAGCAAGCGAATGTTGCGCACACAGATAGTTAATTCACCAGTTGATTTAGAGGCGGTTTGTTCGGTTAGTTTCACCACTCCAGGAGCTGCGAGCTGACAGACTATTTTTTTTGTCCTGAGCCCAGTTTAACACTGCGGTCAGTTTAACGAGTTGCTGACCCACATCAGTGCTGATATCTCCTGCCAGAACACAAACTACAGACAGTCGATTTCAGCTAAAGAGCTCCTGTCCCTCTGTTTCAGTGGGCAACATTTAGGAAATTGTCACGTGGAAAAATGAATCTCTCTGATTGGTTGACGCGGTGCACCAAGCAGAAAAAGTTCAAATATTTTAACTTGAGCGTCGGCTGCTTTGAACACACCGCATGCACGGAAAACGCTCTACTGCACCATCTGCTTCCTTGCGGGCCGTGCTAAATAGACTTGACAAGCAAGACCCTTAGAGGCATGTCCACTATTGACTTTGAATGTAAACCGGCTGCTCCTGCAGCTCAAAATGCATTCGGTGTAAACGTTGCATAAGATGGGTTGGAAACAGCATAAAGCATTGCTGTGATGATATGCAGAAATGGGCGTGACAGAATCGGTAGGAAGTTTTTAAATTTCAAGGCAAACAGCTATGATGTGAAGTCAAATACATTTTTGATTTATACATATAGACAGCATTTTCATATCAACTGAATGTGACATAGTTACTTTATTTTGGTATAGAATTGAACTATATGCCTGAGAAACACATAATACTGGCCCTTTAAAATAAATAAAAATAACACATTCAATGGAGTATTGATACTGGTATTAGTATCATTTCGAGTATCGGGGCATTTTGTGTGAGTACATTACCAGTACCAGTACTGTCAATGATGCCTGTATCGGTATCCGGACACCAATACGCTGGTGGTATTTTTTTCAGCTGTAATCAGCTTTGAAAAATAAGTTAGATATTCACCTTCTTCACAGCAAATATGGCAGTGTTAAATTTAACAGCCATATTTGCTGTGTTCCATCTCAAAATACACCCAACACAATTAAATAGGCCCATTTTCATCTCTAAATCTACATATTGCCATGTGCCTGAAAACTGGCTAGAAATCTTTCTGTAAATGTGCATCACATTACTGTATTGGTCTGTCTACTTGTGTAGTCTTGTCCAAATTCTTTGCTGGCTAAAGGTGTGTGAGCAGGTTTCCTTTAACAGTAAGTCTTTTTCTGTTCAGTATCCATGCATTAGGTCTTTGCCTTCCTAAAACTGATTTTTCTGTTATGTGATAATGTGTTCAGTATTTTATGTGTGATTTTATATGAGTATCAGCTTTATCTTTACTATTAACATCACTTCACAAATTCTCAAATCTACCTCTAGAATTTATTCAAAGCTTTTCAGCTTCAGTTTGCTACATGTTGGAAGTCTTTCATCTAGATATTTTTAAGAAATTAGTCTCCATGTTTTAGCTGAAATTGGTCCACAGAGACTCAACTTTACTTTCAAGTAACTAATGGGTTTTGCAACAATAAATAACAAAAAGACAAACAAATGATCCCCCTCCCTACCTTTTAAAGAATTACTAACTAAATTTATGGATCTCAGGTAATTGGACTTTGGATTTAGGGATTTATAGGTGTCAAAAGCAGGCTGATGGACAAAAGGTCACAGCTGTGAGGAATGCAGGCCGACGGTTCCTTATCAAAAGAGCACAAGACACACATACCTTTTAAAAGTTTTAACATTCACTAGTCATGACAACCGCTTGTGAACGAAGAACTTGTGCAATTTGAAGAATGTTCTTTGTTCCAGTGTTTTGGAATGTAAGCAACACAGTTCAGTTCTATACACCTTGTTTTAAACACTGGTTCACTGTTGTAGCAACAATGCAAATTAATTCATTAGGAAAAATCTGAAACTAATTGAAGCGTGTTACTTGCATTTTAGCATCTTTCAGAAACCTAAACCTATACCTCAAGTTGTACTTTACTCTGAATTTAACCACTAGCATGTGGCCAACACCAATAATACTGCTCTGTTTAGTGATCAGGCTCTTTCTAAGTCTAAATATTTAAAATGTAACATGTACTATAAATATAAAAATACCAAAAAATAACTCAAACCTAGCACTGAAGGAACGCATATTGAAGAAGTTAGCAGCTTGTAAATGTATGTTGATACATTGATTATTTTCCACATTTCATAGGATCCTCCAGTAATTCATGAAATGTTTTGTGATCAGACAAGCATAGTTAACTTTATATATTATTGATAATGACTTCAACAAATATCTCATGCAATGAGTAGCACTTTCATCTGCTATCACAACAAACTTTAGCTTGAGATCGTTATAGTTATTTTGTGTTTCAGTGGTCAGTTGAATGCAGCAGCTATTTTAAACTGGTGACTATAAATGTTAATGAGTTTTAGATGAACATCAAGTGTTTTGTTTCTTAAACCTTTCATGAGACAATTTCCTAACAGATAGTTTTGACTTGAGTAACTAAATGTTCTCAAGTGATTAGTTAATGCTCAGAGTACAAGTTAGGAAAGACTCCCAGCCTGGACGTCCACTTCTAGAAAGATTGGCAGCCACTTTTAAAAATCCTTTCTTTACTGTATCCTGGAGAACTTGAAATTAATTTCACCCTTCTCAAATTGATTTGAAAAGTTTAAAAGAGCATTGTTGCACATACAATAAATTCATTTAAGACAATAAAAAACACTAAACAATTAGGAAAAATAGGCACACAAGTTACTGAATACAAAGATCTAATTCGCTCATTGACAACCTTAAAAATAACTTTTGGAAACTTTCTTTTTTTTTTTTTTTACCTAAATCACTATTGACAAAGGGTATAATGTCTGTTTTTCCACAAATGTTACATTTTAGAAGCTCTCTCTTTAAAAAAGTGTTAGAAAGACCCAGTCTGAATGCATACTGAAGCTTTCACACTTTTTAATGTAATAATTTCCTTTCTTCTATTTTACTTCTCACTGCTTCTGTTTTAAATTTAGTAATTTTCACTAAATATAGTTTAATTCGATCCAGTGACTTCTCATTTCTCACCTTTTTTACTTTTTTTGGTTTATAATAACCAGTTTTCTTATCTATCAAACTCTAAAGCTAATATTTGACTAAACAGATGTAACATATATTAAGTAAATACACATCTGATCCAACAGGGGATCGGTTGAGAGCTCAGTTCCTCTCTTCATCCGAATGTCCAAAACATCCGCAGATCAGATGACACGACTACAAAGTCAATCATCGATCTGCAACCTAGGATGTCCTGGTGCCACATACACTTTTATAGACAACCTTAGGTTCTAACATGGTGATGGACAAATTATGACTAACACAGAAGTCCCTCAACAGCCCCGTTGTTGCTGAGGCAAAAGCTTGGATCTGGGAGGGGTTTGGTGAGGCCTTGGATGAGGGAATCAGCACTTCACTAACACTGTGGTCAGTAAAGGTGGGGTGCTGTTGACTTCAACCAGTGATGTCATTGGGATGTAGAAGGAATACTTCTCAGACATTCTCAATCCCACTGGCACGTCTTCTATGGAGGAAGCAGAGTCTGAGGACTACAGGGTTGATCTGTCCATAACTGGAGCTGAGGTCACTGAGGTAGTTAAAAAGCTCTATGGCGGCGCTACTCCAGAGGTGGATGAGATCCACCCTGATTTCCTCAAGGTTCTGGATGTTGTGGGGCTGTCTTGGTTGACATGCCTTTGCAATACTACGATCCATTGTCCTCAGTCGGTAAAGGGTGGATTGCTCTCTCCAGGTTAGGGGTGAAGTTTTGCCTCAAGTGGAGGAGTTCAAGTATCTTGGGGTCTTGTTCACGAGTAAGGGAAGACTGGAGTGTGAGATTGATAGACGGATTGGTGCAGCTTCTGCAGTTTTGTGGACTCTGTTGTAATGAAGAGCTATAAGACAAAACTCTCTTAAGGGTTGGTCATTTATATGGATACGCCTAAATAAAATGGGAATGGTTGGTGATATTAACTCCCAGTTTGTGGCACATTAGTATTTGGGAGGGGGGAAACTTTTCAAGATGGGCGGTGACCATGGCGGCCATTTTGAAGTTGGCCATTTGGGATCCAACTTTAGTTTTTTCAATGGGAATAGGGTCATGTGAAATATTGAGACAGTTTTATCCCGTTTTAAAAATACAGGTGATGTTTCAAACTAACATGTCCTGCATGTAAACAATAAACCTTAAGGGACATTTTCATTTGAACAGTTTATTTAATAATTTCATTTTAAAGGATTGACACACAGGTAAATATCAAGGGACGCCTCCGGACAGATGTGTTGTCTCCACATTAAAGTACATGGATGTAGCAGCTGGACAGATGTGTTGTCTCCACATTAAAGTACATGGATGTAGCAGCTGGACAGATGTGTTGTCTCCACATTAGAGTACATCAAAATTCAGACAAAAGAAGGTATAGCAAGCAGAAAAAATACAACTCTGTGACCTTGACCTCTTTTGGGGACATTAATTATGAATGACCATGATTGCAAGAGGTGTCTTCCTGTGCAGTTGGACATGTCATTGTTAAATGATTATTATTTCAGAACTGTTATAAGGAAAGGTGACATTTGACATTGAACCTAACTAAATGAATTTGAAATAGACATATTTGGTGGTGTCTTTGGTGGTTCTATGTAAACAGGCAAATAACACTGATACAAAGGTTTCAGATGAAAATATAAATTCTTTTCTTTTTATTTGTTTTCACTTCAAATCAAACTCACTGCATCAGTTCTGTACTTATTAAATTCATAAACATATTTAAACTTAATTAAACACTCATCATCACATTTACCATTACGCATAAATTTAGTAAAAAATGAGGCAGATTTCAGAGGGCTCGATGACAGCAGCTTTTTCAGACAGTCTAAACAGAGAGGATAGATTTCTGCCCCCTGCTGGACAGAAGACTCCACAACAGGATGGTGTTTTTCTCTCCAGCCACTTAGGTTTCCAGTTGTCCATGTTCCTGAGGACCTTCCTCCTGATCCAGTTCGGACTCTGTGAGTAAAACACACATTATAATGAACCGTCTTTCGCTGGTGGTCCCAACATCCATCCTTCAGAGCAGTGTTGTGTGGAAATCTTTATTTAACAAAGAAAAGAAATATGTGGTTTAAGGAATAAAAGCATTTGTGGAATGGTTGTCTGAGTTTTGTTTATTGCAATAAACAAGAACACAGAAGTTTATACAGAGTCATCAGGCTGCCTGTGAAAATCTGTGCTAGCAGGCAGCTCTAATGGCTAACTATTATATAATGTTTCAACATACAGACTATATTTCTTCCATAGAAATGT
Organism: Anablepsoides rubrolineatus; assembly: GCA_031762495.1. Taxonomy (NCBI): domain Eukaryota; kingdom Metazoa; phylum Chordata; class Actinopteri; order Cyprinodontiformes; family Rivulidae; genus Anablepsoides; species Anablepsoides rubrolineatus. The sequence continues at coordinate 1,916,366 of JARVGW010000194.1, forward strand.
CTCCAGAGACATTGTGGCATGAAATATTGCCCTGTCTGTCTCTGCAGACTGACTGTCGATTTATCCCTTGATTTATTGGAGGACTCCAAAATATGCATGTGCATTTTATCCAGCACTTCCACAAAACACATGCCTTCCTTCTAATGTTTTTTGGTATTGAATTGGGCATGGGTAGCTTAAAAGTTATCTTGGTGTCTGTGACACGAGTTACTGCCATCCCATAGGCCCTGACACTGTCTTAATTACATTTTCTTCACACAGTTTTCATGGTGTTTACTTGGAGATGAAGACCACTGCATTTCACCATTTTTTGACATGAATGTCTTGGTTAGAGAAATGTGACCAGTATATCACGATGTGGTTCATAATCAGAATCATCAGATTCAGAATTGACCTCAGTACTGTCTTCAGCTTCAGACACACCAGCCTCAAGTTCACGGTCATGATGGGAGTGAAGTTCCAGTGCCTCTTGAGCTGTCATCTTTTTATTTCTGCTGCTGACAGCAGTGGTATCACATGCTTTTTATTTTATTTTAAAGTTTATTCATTTTATTTCATTTAAACAGAAAACAAATTTTACATACAAAAAATACAAATAAAAAATCAAATGAAAGGCATCAAAAAGAAGAAAAAATCTTATATTATTTGCCCCTTTTTAAGAAAATAAAATAAAATAAACAATAATAATAGTCTTTAAGTAACAAAAACATAAACAACAATAATTCTCCTCAAACAAAAATTTGTACGAGTACACATTATTCTTTTTCACATTTCTTCAACAAACCAATTTTATGATTAAGAGAATGATTAAAATTGGTTTGTTGAAGTTCCTAGAAACAAAACATTTTTTCTGCCATTTAAAACAGTTGTGCAATTGTTTTCATATCTCTTTGTCCTCCATAAATAAACTGCAAAATATTCTCCGTCAGAAAAGCTTTTTGGAGCTTTATCTGAACAACATTTTTGCAGCAACTTTTCTTTGAAGTGCCCTTTTCTGATGAGGAGGAGGATAGAGCTCACTGATTAAAAGTAAAACCAACTTAACTTATGTTATCAATTAGGTTAGCCTCCAAATCTTAAATAAGCAGCTTGTGTGTGTGTTTAACACGGTTCCCAACCTGGGGGCGGGGCCCTCCTGGGAGGACACCAGAGTGGGGGTTGCGTCACCTTGTCTCCTCAGAGATTGTGAAAAATATCAATTTATTGTGTGTAAATAAATATCACCAAAACAAGTCAATGTGAACAATTAAAATTCTGTATAACTTAGTCTTTTTTTTCTTTTCCAAATCAAAGTTTGTAACTATTTAGTTTAATATTCTGACGAAGAGATAAAGGTTTTATTTTGGGAGAGGTGATGTACACAGTATTCAACTCTATAATAAAATGTAAAATGTGACAAGCGCGCCCTCATGTGGCTTTACTCTATAACTACATGTGAATATTGCAGGATATTTTCTTCACAGCAGCAGGTTTATTATGGGCTTAATTTAGTCAGAAACTTAAACAGGGGCCGGTTTACTGCTAAGTATATCTAATACATCTTATAACATAAATGAAATCATCATATTAAATAATGAATTAGCATGAAAATGACCAAAAATTATTAAAATTAACCCATTTGTTTTAGTTTTGAAGAAAACCCGGCTAAAATATGGTAAAACGTTTAAATAAAAATCTAAAAAATTATTTTACAGTATGTATGAAAAAAAAAAATATATATATATATATATATATATATATATAAAAGTTACATTGAAAATAGCTCCAGATTCAAAGTGCCCGGCTGGTTTTTGTGATGTGAGCGTGTGGCAGCGAGGAGGAGTCAGGATGCATGTTCAGGATGTACTGCGCATGCTCAAACTCTGTTGGATCCGCACGGACGGGTGCGTTCCTTCACCTCAAGGCTTCAGAGTTGTTGAATTTAGAGTTAAGCGTTTCGGGCTTTAACTTCAGCAGCAGCGCACCTGGTCTCGTGCACCTAACTTTGTGTCACCGTGTAATTCCTGGATGTTGCTCTGGTTCTTGTTCTGACTTTTCAACAGGTGTTCGGGGCTCGTCGCCCGGAGAGGGAACATGTCCAATGGGAAAGACCCAAATGCTGCGGAAAGGTGAGTAGCCTACAGACGAGATAATTAAAAGAAAAAAAAAGAGTGAGACATTTCCCTCCAAAGTTTACACTTTCTAATAATTCGCTTTAAAGTTGGTTTCTCAAATATAAAAGTGGAACAGTTAAAACACGTGGGAATATGTTTATATTATTATTATATAGGTTTTTAAGGAAGGTTTACCTCAGTTTGTTTCTTGGGTTCTGGTTTGTGTTCTTTCTTCTTAAAATGCGACAGAAAGTACAGCTGCTGCACCAGGAAGGGACAGTTTTTGTGCTTTCATTTCGTAAAGCAGATGATGTTTACCATGTTGGCAAGTCTGTGGGAAACAAAACCATTACATTAGAGCAGAGGTTCTCATACTGGGGTCCCAGGACCCCAGGGGTATGTGAGAGGTATCTTGGGGGTCCTCAAAAAATTTCACTAAACTCTTAGTTTGGTTTTTATTTTTTAAAATGCATGAAGAACAATGAACTAATAAAACAAACATAATAAACTAAATAAAAATATATATTTCCACGACATTTAGGGGTTGAACTGATAATACATTTTCTTTTAAAACAACATGGGGTTTATGAGGGGGTCCCTGGAATTTTTTATTTGCTGTTGTAGGGTCCCAGACCCATAAGGTTTGAGAACCCCTGCATTAGATTACCAGAAGATTATTGCAAACTCTATATAGTTTGAGTAAAAAGGAACTGATCATGCATGTAATTATCACTTCATAAAGTTGCTCTAGTGAACACATGAGATCCTGCATGTTTCTTAAGAAGCTCTCTTCTTTTACTTCTTCCTGGCAGCTCCTCTGAGATGACCCTGAAGGAGAGCCTGGACGAGTGCATGGAGGCCTTGGACCTCTTCCTCAACAACCAGTTCAGCGAAAGTCTGGAGAGGCTGCGACCGAGGTGACACACTCACCCTAAAGTCGGGCACATGCAGCTGACTGACGTTCGAGCTGTGTGCAGTTCTGCTCTCAGCATGATGTCAGCAGAGTTTGTTATGTTCAGAGACTTCCGTAGTGTGAGTTAAGAAGCAGAGGCCCTGCTGACCGGCTTCAGGTCTCCAGGATATCGAGTGTTTGCTGAAGCTGACGCCCAAGGTCTGACTGATTCAACAGCCTGTAGAGTGTTAGCCCAGCAAAGCAAACACTTTGCACAAGACACACCGAGATGAACGAGGAGATAGGACAGATATTTAACTTTTATCTCGTCTCTGCAGGAAAATATGTAGATCATACAGCAGCTAACTGTGTTTGCATCCAGTGAAGTGGACGATGATTAACCAGAAATTCTGTGTTTCCTATTTAGAGTCAATGAGAGTATGTACCACGCACTCATCTATGCCACAATGCTAGAAATGCAGGCCATGATGACGTTTCAACACGATGACATCAGCAATGCAGGAAACACAATGAAGAGTGCCCAGGAAGTCTGTCAGAGGTTAGAAGTTTTGAACACGATTGTTTTTACTCACAAATTAACTTTAAAAAATAACTCAAATGTTTTAACTTCTCTGCTGATAGCTCTTTGATACAGAAGCCACAATGGTGCAATAACATCTCTGACTCCTCTGTGACCAGACTACCACTTTGACTGCATTTGCATAAAAGAAGCCTCAGTAGCATGTTCAGATAATGACAGAGAAACATGTTGTTTCCATTTAATATCTGGTTGTTGCCTTGGATTAGCCTTGAAATTAATATTTAAAATATACCACTGCAGATGTGAAAAAAATCAAAAGTTAAATTGTGTAAATTATGCTATTGTTGTTTTTTAGGATTTCAGTTGTGTTTTTGTTTAAATTGGTTGACTCCCAGCTTAAATTTAAAAAGATAAAAAATACTAATTACTTCCTTTAAGTGTAAGCTGAAAGACATATTCAGCTAGCTGATTTAAAGATAGTTTTCTAAGTTTAGAGTTTATTGCCGACAGTGGTGAGCAGCGCTAACCCAAAAATTAGCTCCGCTATTTCTGAAGCGCTTATGAATACAATTAGGTCAAACCCGCTTATGCCATCAAAAAACTAGCGGAGTCTAATTTTAAAGCGCAAGTTCAATTTGACATTCACTAGCCAGCAAATATCCCTGTGCAATATATGCACAACACTGCCAACATACAGTGCTCCTAAAATATTCATGAAAACATTGTATGCTTTGTTTACAACTTCAACGTACACATCATTCCAGTTTATTTATTTTTTTTATCATTTTTAACATATCCAGAGCTTTTTTTGATGTGTTTATTATTTTCTTCTTGATTGAAACTATTTTTGTACTATATTGATAATTTTTATAAATGATGAAAAACTGGCAAATGACATCAGTCATCAAAATACCACCAATTACTTCTCCATTAGTTATATTTGTAAAAATGTTATCAATTATTGTAGCACTACGGGTTGTGATTCTTGTAGATTTTGATATCAGCGGATAAAGATTTAAACTTTGCATTAAATTTATAAATGTACCAGTATTATTTGAGTCTGTTTTATTTCCCAGGTCAATATTAATGTCACCACATAAAAAAAAATTGTTTTTTTAGAACTATTTTCCAATAGTTCCATGATTTTATCAGTGACTATCTCTATATTTTATCCAGGTGATCGATATACACAGCTTATTATTATGTTTGAAGAATTATTATTTATTATTTCAATTGGTATTATTTCCTTAATATTATTTATAATTATTGAAATTATAAATAATAATAATACACCCCCTCTTTTATTACTTCTAGTCATACCATACAGATTATGTTATTTGTATGTTCATCATT